>FXXK01001216.1:0-11876 GCA_900184695.1 Betula pendula
GATTTGATAGATCCCATCTACTTGGATTAGTATTTGTTTATACTTGTTTTTGTTTATATTTTGTTTGTAAATTTGTCTTGTGTATATTTGTGTACATTGGTCTTTATGATTTGTCTTTTCTATTGTAAATAAATAAAATTTTTTTTTCTTGTATAAAATTTTCTTTTATTTTTAACTTAGAAAAATTTTGTTCCTGGGGCATGACGCTCGAGCGCCCAATTGTGACGCTCGAGCGCCCATGACACGAGCAGCAGCTGTGCGCTGACGCTCGCAAGCCCCTGCCTGGTATCGAGCGTCAGCTGCAGGCTGCCGCTCGCATGTGTGTGCGCGCTGGAAGGCGCTGTGCTTGGTTCTGACGCTCGAACGTCGAAACCTGACGCTCGAGCGTCGTCGGGATGGCAGGTCACGTGATCTGCTTAAAAACCCTAGCTCCCCTCATTTTCTTCATTTTTCTTCTCTGACGCTCGAACACCAGCGCCGTTCTCTTTGCCCAGACCAGGTATTTCCCTCTTTTCTCTATTTTTGATCAATATCTTTCATTCTTTTTGTATTAAAACATTAACCCATTGCATTTATCATGATTCTATCCGATTGAAATGCCCAATTTTTTTGCTCTTGTATATTGTTGGGTTGTGCACAGCAGGTGTTTGATTTTATTCCTCAGAGACTTTTCATGGCTAGTTCCTCGCAAAACTACGCTCGATCGCCATCCATTTCTCCATCTCGCACTCAAGAGCCGGAAATTCCCTACTTGACTGCGGAATGGCAGCAGTTTCCTCTAGACCCCGAAACCAAGTTTGATATTGTGGGGAGCTTTAGGGAGATTGATGATGTCAAGTGGGCGAGGAAACAATTCAAGAATCGCCATCTTATGCCTCTCCTCAAGCCGGTTTATCATTTCTATTACCCCAGGTTTGTCCGTTTGTTTTACAAGAATTTAAATTATGATAAGGCTCATCCTGGAGTATTATTTTCTAAAATTGAGGGAGAACAGTTCCAAGTAACTGTAGAAGATATAGCTGAGGCACTTAGGTGCCCACATGAGAATTTTTCTCCTACACGCTACACTGAGGCACCGGATTTTGATTTGCACATGATTGTGCGAGACATGTGCGATGGGGTTTATGAAAATAATAGGAGGAATTGCACAAGCAAGGCCAAGCTGCCTTCACGACTGTGGTTGGTAGACACAGTCCTAAAGAGGAATGTGTGTCCATTTGGACACAAGATTCAGAGATCCGGCCCCTTTCTTGCAGCCCTATATGCATTCCACAGGAAGCATTGGTTCTCAGCTCCGCAGGATGGCTTCCAACAGAGAACCGAGGCTGCGTATCAGTCCATGGAGGCTACACTTCAGACTATGGGGTCGACACTTCAGGAGATTCTGAGTCGCCTTCCACCACCACCTGCACCACCTGCGCCTTGAGCTTCATTGTATTTTTTATGGCTTTGCACTATTTTGTATTACATTGTTGGTATTTTGGAACATTATGTTATTAACCATCAATGTATTTGTTTTTGCCATTTCTTATAAGGACAGGTGTTTTTGTTCATTTCATGAGGATTATGAGAAGTTGGGTTATTGTTCAAGATTTAATTTTGATTTTTCTTGATTCTTTTATTCTTTTCTTTCTTTTGTATATTATTTTGCTTTTTAGTTGGTTTTAGTTTTGTTTTCAGGGAATAAGGATTGTAAAAGTATCAAGTTTCGGGGTATGCATAGAGCCAACCTCCCCAAGAGGTTTTCTTTATCCCCTCCAGTTTGCCATTTTTGTACAACACATTGGGGCAAATGTGTGATTTAAGTTTGGGGGTATGGGTAAACACTTGTATCTGGTTCATTTACCATTTTTCTTGGTTTTGTAAAAAATTTTTTTTTTTTTATCGGCTGTAATACATGTCTTGATAAATACATGGTTCCATTATTATTCCTTAGAATGTTATTGCATTTAATTTGGATTTTCATTTCATTAGTGAGCCTTAAAAGAACGAACACATGAGCATGCAGGTTGAGGAATATTGTAAGGAGTTCTGTTGGGGGTTGAGGTTCTATAGCGTTTTGGTGCGGGGGAGGTTATTTGACTTATTGAAGAATTTCAACTGTTTCACATGAATATTATACACGGAGGCCACATTACGCGCCCACATGGCAATCTGTGTGATATTCTTCGTGGTATATTATGACGCCTATTCATTAAGTATCTCTTGGGTTATGGCTTTGTATAAATTACAATAATTAATCGTTTTTTTCTTTCTTGGATGTGGCAAATATGGAATATGCTTGTTTGGAATGGTGTCATGACCTGTGGCCAAGTTAAATGGAGAATGGGGATGGTATCAATATCTATGGGTCATATTGTATATGCTTCGTATATAAAATAAAAAAAAAAAAAGTTAAAGTTGATCTTTAATATGATAATGTATAATCGCATCAGGACTTGATGTCGATTGTAAAGGCCTATGATAGAACATCGAGACGGATTACACACACCATCGTCTGCGAATGCTGTCGTTTAGATAAACATTGCGTATAAAGTGACACTCTTCGATAATCCATGCTTTGGAGCTTGGGTGTGGGACGTGTCATTGTTGACGTTAACACCATTACAAATGGGTTCCAACTGTCTTAACTAGGGCAACGCATTCTTGTATTATCACGGACACTGGTATGTGAAGCACTAAACTGACTATGATGTAAGATTAGTAAGCTATAGATATGAGCTAAGTGGTCCTTGGATAATGACAATATATCAATCATATAGTTAAACCAATGACCTCTCTAGTGCGATATTTGGATGCTTGTTGGATGGGATTCGAATTCCGATTTGCGAGATAAAGTTCACGATGAATTTTGATAATGTTGGATAGGCATGTGAGTTTGCCTATGGATTATTTTGAATACTCTTTGTATGTTAATAAATATGTAGCATGAAAGGAACAATATATAAACAAGATATATTGGAAAAAGGACGATGACTATAAGAAACAGATTCTCAGATAGGCCTTGTCTTCTGTAGGCCTAAGCGTCTGAATAACCACTATTTTGGCAAATTCGATCTTGTTATGCACCCATGGGTTTGTTAGATTGTGTAAGCTTACCATTGACAGTGCGAACCCAAATTATTTTTGTGAACTGCATTCGTCTCGTGATACTCTATATGGAGCTGACACATAAAAACCTCTAGTTCTTTTGGGTGCGTAAACATTCTGTTTTATGCCCTCCATTAGGCCGAGATCTTAATCACATCCAGCTCATGTTACACGTTCGGGTTAGTTTTATACTAATAAGCTTCATGAGATGTGAGGAGGATTTTTAACAATAGAGCGACATCGCTGTTTTCATATGTGCTAAATGGCTGATCGTAGTTATTTATCCAGTCAGATCAAAGAAAAGTAAGGAGTAGTTCGGTAAATGTATAATAATAGAGTGTGTTTATCAATCCATCGCCCTTGTTAGTGTTATTTTTGATATAAAGAATGTCTACGAATGGGGAATATCTAGCTATGATTTATTGTAGTCATGTGGTGGTTGGCTTGAATTATGTTTTGAAACCTCGTGTACTATTGTAGCCTGAACATTCCAAAGCACCCTTTTATACACCAGCTCTCGAGATGAGTTTACATTACTAATGATTACCTTCTCTCAGTATTTGGTACCATATTGCTGGTATATCCTAGATAAACATATATTTTCAAATTCTTCATGTGTAGTGACTGTAAAGTGTGTAGTTTGTTCCAGTTTAATGTCTTCTATACTCATTCGACAATGGCAGAAATTACACGCATACTATTTATCTTATGAGCATTAGATTTTAAGATATAGTTCTATGTGGTAATATATTGGTGAAAGTCATATTCTTGAGATGAAAGGCGGTGGCACGATGATGTTCTGCGGTCGTGAACCGAGTTCTGCTACCAAAACCTCTCTCGAACCGCTCATCCATGAGTGCCCTAGTTAAATCGTCGTATCTCGTCGATATTGACCCAGAAGCACAACAGCTTCATACGTTGCCTGGGCGCGTCACGCATGCCAATCGCTTTGCGCTAGAGACGATAAAGCGACAGCTCAGAGATAGAGTAGGTGGGGGGGGGGGGTGGGGGGGGGGGGGGGGGTAGTGATCAGGGTCAGTTTCACTTGCATTCTTTGAGTCGCATTGTATCGCTGTAACAGGCGGCCAACTAAGAAGTGTTATGTAAGTTTGCGGGGTCGAGTCAGGTCGATCGTCCCTTCCAGAAAAACTGCTGACGACATACCTACAGACACCCTAATAGACGCCATTAATGGGAGCTCTTGTATGGGGGTTCTTTATTTTGCGTTACTCTGGTCATACTTAGTAGTTGCTCATTAGTCGGTGTTGTCGGCACCGCCGTAAATTCGTTCAGGTTTACAACCTGAGAAACCGCCAAGACATATCGAAGAATAGATCTTTTACTGGCATCATTTTAGAATTGTGGGAAAAAGAGATAAGAGTCGCGAAGATATTCATCTGCTTGACAGTATAAGGTATGATGGACGCTATCAGATTGAGTCCGCCCAGGCGATATGAACCAGCAAGCTCCGGGTGTTCTGCGTTCTATCTTTAGTTACTTCTCTTAGACCTCGTCTCATGAGTTCAGCAACCTCTAGTGCCCTTGGGTACGACATCAGCGCGCTTCAGACTAGTAGGTAGAACTCCTCTCCTAGGCATTTGCCTTCCTTTAGGAATGGGTTTCTCCAAACTAATGGTTTCTTTTTTTTTTCTTTTTCGAGCGTCAGAGGCACTTGTGACGCTGTTCCTCAATTTAGCGCCCATAAAGTGGGATATATGGGGAACATATGGCATCCTTTTTAGGGTTTTCGGATGTTAAATGCGTGTAAACTCTTCGCTCCACCAGTGACTCTAATCGTGACATGGCATAAACTGATGTTCTAGAGCTTTCGTTTTTATTACAAGATGTGCCGTCTGAGATTTCAGGTCATTCGCGTCATGAATGTGTTCCTATTCCTAGATGATCATACATGGTCGGCGAAGATCGATATTCCATCTTTGTCAGATTACCCTCCCTATGGTCTATTATTGTAGGAGGATGAATCTTGTCTTTAGTGTTCATTGATTTTTGTAATTTATTTGAAGAAGCATTAACCCGCACATTACTTGCGTATCTCTTTCTGACTTATTATGTAGTTGATGTATAGTCGATGAGAGGGAATTGTATCATGCGGCGGTTCTCTATGCTAGGACGTACTACATACTTAGGGTTTTATGGATCTTCATGTTTTTTGCTTAGATATTTAAGCTCATAGATATAGGTGTGAAAGAGAAGCGGCGTGCGTAGATCTTTCGATCGTTCCTTATGCCGGCATATTGATTTTCGGTTTCTCACTGAATAGATAATAGGCGTGTTTCTCCTTGTTATATAGGGTCTATACTTGCGTGATTATGATGCGGTCTAAGGGCGCTTTTTCTTAGTTAGGGTCTCTTCTGATGTTAAGGACATTTAAGCGATGGGGTGATTTGAGGGTGCTAGGCTGTAATGAGTTGATGAGGCTACGTTTATTGTATTTGTTTTGTAAAATTGCCTTGTATGAATTTATTATGCTTTAATGATATTGCTATGTAGCCTAGATTTTTGAGTGCGCAGTTTGAGATTTGACACCTTCACTCACACTTATTTCCAGTGGTTCTTTTGTTTCGCTAGTGAATCCGATTGTCATGCTGTATGAAATTCTATTTCTGATTTATTGAGCGGGTATTGCACATGATAGGGTATTCGGAGTTGACATGATTTGTGTAATGTCCTTTGATATACGCCACTGTATTAGGGACCACAACTATGAAATTCTTTTGTGTTTTTAATTATCTATATATGAAGGCATAAGTGTTGAGAAGTTAAGTGGATAGAGAAACATACCACTAAAGTATCTTGTGTTATTCATGTTTTATTCAGGTTAGAATGGTAATGAGGCAGTCTAGATTGAATATAGTCCGTATGTATATTATGCCACAACCTTTTTACAATCGCATTCTAGTTATGCTTCGATCAGATTCACCTCACTTTAGATGATATAGTGATGTTAGAACCTTGAGTGCTATTATCATAGAAGATCATGCGTGCCTATATTTGAATTTCCTTGTAATATAAGAATAAATTTAAATTTGATTTCTAAGCGCGATCAGTCTCTTTTTTAACCAATCCAAAATTCCCACCTTTTGACGTGAACATTCATTGCTTAATGAAGCAAGAAGTCTAGTTATTCAGTGAAAGCTTCGAAAATTGTCTTTTTTTTTTTTTTTTTTTTTTTTTATACCAATGTATCCATCCAACAAGTCACCTAGCTTCACCCAAGACATTAAAAACTTACACAATCAGGTTCACATGTCATACCTTACAAACTATGTGCTAATGTGCTCGTGGTAATTTAAATTTAAACAAGTGAATGCTCAAATGCTAAAAGTAAGCTACAAGACCTAGAATCCTAAAAGTAAGCTACAAGACCTAGAATCCTAATCATATGATCATGTGTTCAACATTCTAAGCTCGCCAATGAAATTCAAATCACAATTCCAGATCAACCAAATTCTTAAGAATAACAAGAATATGCAATTTTTTATTTTTTATTTAAAAAAAAAAAATGGATAAAGTGTGTGTGTGTCTCCCAAACCTCCAAACTTGAATTACACATTGTCCTCAATGTGTAGAGAAAAATGGAAAGATCATACTAGGGAGATGAGAAAACTAGTTGGACTAGGTATGGCTTGTAGCATACCCCCAAACTTGAATGCAAGCATACTTTTCCTAAAAAATAAATCTCTGAAAAAAAAAAAAAAAAAAAAAAAAGGAAACCTACAAATATGAAAACAAAATAGAAACTAAAAAATAATCAGAAAATAAAACAAAAATTAAAAGCAAACAGAAAATTTTAAACGATTTGGCTTTTTAGTGCATGAAGTGGCCTCAGTACCACTGATTTCTTCTTGGGTTACCTCCTAAGTAGTGCTAAGTTTATTGTCTTCAGCCAGACCTTGTGACTCTCAAATAATGTGCTAGACAGATTGGAGGGTCACATCCTCATCTCTAAACTGAACGTCCATCTCTATATAAGGCTTCACCCAGTGTCCATACACCTTGAAAGTTTGATTTTTCTTTTTGCAATAAGCCTCCACAGCTCCATGAGGATAAACTTTTGTAACATCATAAGGACCATACCACCGAGACTTCAGCTTATTAGGAAAGAGTCTTAATTCTGAATTGTATATCAATACCTTCTGCCCCACATAAAACTCCTTCTTGACAAGCTGCGTATCAGGATATTTCTTGGTTCTTGCCTTGCACAACTCATCATTTTCATATCCACCATGCTTCAACTCCAAATTTGGTGCCCTGCCAATAGAAGGGTCAAGAGTAGTGTTAGTAGGCACAAGAGTCTCAAAGGGAAGTGTGTACCTTCTTAGATGAGGTGGAGAAGCCTCAAGGGAGTGCGTGGCATTAATGATGTCGATAACACGTTCATGCTCTGACTCTGTGAGGTTATGAGTCATGGCAAACTCCAAGGGATCAATGCTGTATACTTGCAAAATTTCTTTAGCAGTACTTTGGACCACATCAATATTGAAACACTTATGATTATCTTGTGGTAACTTCATTGCATCAAATACTTTGAACTCGACCTTTTTTCCATTTACTTCCATGCTTATAATACCCTTTTTAACACATATGTTAGTATCAACAGTGCTCATAAAGGATCTTCCTAAAATAATGGGTAAGGACGATGGCATGGGTGATTCTTCCATATCCAAGACAACAAAATCAACAGGCACAATAAATTTATCTACCTTGACCAAAACATTTTCTAAAATATCTCTCGGTCGCTTGATGCTTCTATCGGCCAATTGCAATGTGATTGAGGTTGGTTGAAGCTCCCCCAAACTCAATTTCTCATAAACTTTATAAGGTAGTAAATTGATACCTGCCCCCAAGTCTAAAACATAAACTAAAACAGAAGTCAGATTTTTTTTTTTTTTTTAAGATGAAAATAAACAAAAATAACTAAACTAAAAGGAAAAACTTTTAAAAACACAATTTAACACAATCTTCGACAACGGCGCCAAAAACTTGTTGTACAAATATCTACCTAAATAAATAGGCGAATAAATGCACGTTTTACTTGCAAGTGCACAAGATCAAAACGATAGTATAATGTGCAAGCAAGAGATCATTCCTACGAGGATTGGTAAAATATGTTTAACAAGCAATTCCTAAGAAAATATCTTGAATGAGATGAGATAAAAATATTAAATTAAAAATAATAAGAATAAAGAGTAGGGTTTCGATATCTACCGCTAATCATACTCAAATAAGGTAAACAATATGCATTATGCTACAACCATATCATGATACTCAATGTTTGCCAACCTAAGGGCATGACATATACTCCTTAGGCTACTGATCTTCTTAAGCAACGAGTTAGGCATGACATCTACTCTAACTCTTTTTTTTCTCTAAGGACTTAGCATGGCATCTACTAAGTTGTTCTTAAAGAAAGCATAAAACTATAAAGATCAACAAACACATGGAGCCTAGAGCATGACATCTACTCCGATTTTCCATGTTGATTAATCTAAGAACCTGTGATGGGGTTCTTTTGTTACTCTATTAGGCCCAGGACTCGGTCATCCAAATTGACCTAAATAACATATCCATACCACAAGCATATGATAATCAAACACATACATATGAGGAATTAAGCATCAAAATATGAATTGTAGCAAGACAAATTGAAACCTTAAAGAGACATGATTAGGGCTTCAATCGAGCCCTAACTAAAGTATTAGCTACACATAATTTGATTAAAAATCATCCTCATAAGAAAATAACAAAGAAAAACTGAAAAGTAAAGAAAAACTAAGAAACACCCTTCTTTGAAACCTTTGATTCTTCTCCTCAAGCTTGTGTGTTTGTTTCAGAGGACTTAGGAGAGTATTTATAAAGTTTATGTACAACCCTAGTCAATTTCGTGCACTCTAGGAAGTCCAAAATCGAGTTGGAGTAGGTTTAGGATCTTTCCAAATCAGGTTCTACCAACTTTACTGTTCAGCACGCAAAGTGGCTCGAGCTAAATATGGATATGGCTCGAGCCAAATTCTTCAGCTTTTCTCCAACATGTCTTCTGAGCCCAGAACTTGATGGAATTGAGTGCTTTTCTTCCAAAACCTACAATATAAGGGGAAAACACAAAAACATAAAACATCATATTATAATGAAACTAAGAAATTAACATATGTGAATTAAGGGGCTTGAATGTGTAACATTCAGCACTTATCAGTGTTACATAAGTAAAGTTTCCCCTTTTTATTTGTTTATTTTTTTTAAATAGTGTATGATTTACTACATATCCTCTCAGCTAGACTAAGTCAAAGATGCGGGCTTGAGAGCATACAACTTAGGTTGGATTGATCAAGCCCAAACCGCGGGCCTCTATCAGTCTTTAGAAGCTAACATGCTAGCACAATAGTTGTAACGCACAGACAAAATCATTTAACTGGTAAATTACTTCACAATTCATCTCCCAGCTTTAACCCACAAGGGTAAAACTCAAGGATATCACACTCTCCAAAGAGAGTTTGCAACGAAAAACTTTTCACTTACATACAGATATAGCTACTAATTGAAATCCACAATCAATAATAATATCAAAATAAACTAATATCATAGCATAGATAATAAGTCTACAAAAGTATGGCCAAAGACCAGTCGTTCAAATATTACAAGATCACAGCCAAATCGAAAAGTCATAATTAACATTAAATCTCAAAACCTAGACTTCAAAATGTAAAGCATATAAATGATCTCAATCATGTCACAGTGGGTGTCTCGTCCACCTCTCAACATGCCGATCAGCCACTCAAGATCTAGCTCCTCAAAAATTATTCTAAGAATGCCCTCTAACTAGACAAAACTCCTTGAAGGTCCTGATAAGTGCTGAATGTTACACATTCAAGCCCCTTAATTCACATATGTTAATCTCTTAGCTTCATTATAATATGATGTTTTGTGTTGTTTTTGTGTTTTTCCCTTATTTTATAGGTTTTCGAAGAAAAGAAGTCAATTCCATCAACTCGGGCTCAAAACACATGAACTGTGCAAAGTTGCTGAAAATCTGACCTTTGTGCACTATTTTGGCCATAACTCTTAGCTCAAAACTCGGATTAAGGCAAGGTCAAGTGCGTTGGAAAGAGGACTCAGAGAGGAACAAATCATCAAGCAAAACCTAAAGCAGATAAGGTTTGCTCGAGCGACTTATCAAGATGTCTCGAGCGACCTTGCGTGGTGAACAGTAACGTCGGCAGACCCGATTTGGAAAATCCTAAACCTACTCCAACTCGATTTTGGACTTCCTAGGGTGCACGAATTTGACTAGGGTTGTTCCTAAACTCTATAAATACTCCCCTAAGTCCTCCAAAACAATTACACAAGCTTGAGGAGAAGAATCAAAGGCTTCAAAGAAGGGTTTTTCTTAGTTCTTTGTTTCTTTTTAGTTTTTCTTTGTTATTTTCTTATGGGGATGATTTTCATCAAATTATGTGTAGCTAAAACTTTAGTTAGGGCTCGATTGAAGCCCTAATCATGTCTCTTTAAGGTTTCAATTTGTCTTGCTACAATTCATATTTTGATGCTTAACTTGATTATTTCCGGTTTTCTTGAATTCCTTACATGTATGTGTTTGATCATCATATGCTTGTGGTATGGATTTGTTATTTAGGTCAATTTGGATGGCCGAGTCCTGGGCCTAATAGAGTAACAAAAGAACCCCATCACAGGTTCTTGGATTAAATCAACATGGAAAACCAGAGTAGATGCCATGCTCTAGGTTCCATGTGTTTGTCGATCTCCATAGTTTTATGCTTTCTTGAAAAACAACTTAGTAGATGCCATGCCTAACTTGTTGCTTAGGGAGATCAATAGCCTAAGGAGTAGATGCCATGCCCTTAGGTTGGCAAACATTGAGTATCACAATATGGTTGTAGCATTGTGCATATTGTTTACCTTATTTGAGTATGATTAACGGTAGATATCGAAGCCCTAGCCCTTTATTCTTATTATTTCAATTCAATATTTGATCTCATCTCATTCAAGATATTTTCTTAGGAATTACTTTTTAAACATATTTTACCAATCCTCGTGGGAATGATCTCGTGCTTGCATACTATACTATCGTTTTGATCTTGTGCACTTGCGAGTAAAACGTGCACTTATTCGCCTATTTATTTAGGTGGATATTTGTACAACAAGTTTTTGCCGCCGTTGCCGAGGATTGAGTTAAATTGTGTTTTTAAAAGTTTTTCCTTTTAGTTTATTTATTTTTGTTTATTTTCATCTAAAAAAAAACAGAAAAAAAAATTCCGACTTTTGTTTCAGTTTCTGTTCTAATCTGTTTCTGCAGAGATGGCTGAAGAAATCATAGCAAATCTACCGGCAAGAAGGCCAATGAAAAGTTCCTTCATTCCACAAAATCTCAATCAACCTTCTTGCATTGCTTTCCAATCGAATGTGCAAAGTGATTTTAATTTGTCGCCTCACCTGCTCAATATGGTTCCACACTATAGAGGCATACCTATGGAGGATCCTTATCTACACATTCGGGACTTCTTTGATCTTTGCAAGACGCAAAACATTCATGGCTTAACTCCAGAGCATATCAGGTTAATCCTCTTCCCTTTTTCATTAAAAGATAATGCTAAGTTGTGGTTGAATTCTTTGGCTGCAAGTTCTATTAACAACTAGGAAGAGTTGGCCACAAAATTTTTGAAAAAATTCTTTCCAGCTCAAAGGACTAGGCAACTTAGAAGAGAAATTCATACTTTTCAACAAAAGGATGGAGATCTTTTCTTTGAAGC
>FXXK01001216.1:11901-77214 GCA_900184695.1 Betula pendula
GCATCATATGAATTGTCTATTTCTTTTTATGCACATGGTACTTTTTACATGATTTTGTTGATTCTAGTGGCATTGCTAGGGACCACAACTGATTCTTTAATTAGCTTAAGATATTGGATTTGAAGAGGGGTGGAAACCTAAGATGATTTATATGCTCTATTTCATGAATTGTCGTTAGGCTTTGATCAAAGGTTTGATCTTGATCTATGGCATTAGGTAGCTTATTACCTTCCATTAGCATGATTAGGTGGGTTGATTTGAGTGTATTAGCATTGTAATGGCTGTATATGATTTCCTACATTTCTTTATGAATGTTGTGGGGATTCACCCTTATCATTCCATTGCTTTTGTGTGAAATCCACCTAGAACTAGTCCGTTTATGAGATGAGTGAAATCAATTCCCTATCTCCTCCTCTTTTAACTATTTTGGATATTAGTTTAACTTCTAGTGTTAGTTTTTAGTTTAAAACAAATCTTGGTGTTTATGAGTTTAAGTGTTAAAAGTCTTAGAAATCCATCATAATTTCAATTCATTATATACCTATCTAAGATCGTGCTATTGCAAGTGTTATTAATTTAAATTTATTCTAAGCGATCAGTCTTTTTTTAACCAATCCAAATTCCCACTTTGACGTGAACATTCATTGCTTAATAAGAAGTCTAGTTATTCAGTGGAAGCTTCGAAATTGCTTTTTTTTTTTTTTTTTTTTTTTTTTTATACCAATGTATCCCATCACAAGTCACCTAGCTTCCACCCAAGCATTAAAAACTTACACAATCGCGGGTTCACATGTCATACCTTACAAACTATGTGCTAATGTGTCGTGGTAATTTAAATTTAAACAAGTGAATGGCTCAAATGCTAAAAGTAAGCTACAAGACCTAGAATCCTAAAAGTAAGCTACAAGACCTAGAATCCTAATCATTATGATCATGTGTTCAACATTCTAAATGCTCGCCATGAAATTCAAATCACAATTACCAGATCCAACCAATTCATTAAGAATAACAAGAATATGCAAATTTTTTATTTTTATTTAAAAAAAAAAAAATGGATAAAGTGTGTGTGTGTTCCCAAACCTTCCAAACTTGAATTACACATTGTCCTCAATGTGGTAGAGAAAAAATGGAAAGATAATACTAGGGAGATGAGAAAACAGTTGACAGGTATGGCTTGTAGCATACCCCCAAAAACTTGAATGCAAGGCTACTTTTCCTAAAAAATAAACTCTGAAAAAAAAAAAAAAAAAAAACAAAAGGAACCTACAAATATGAAAACAAAATAGAAACTAAAAAATATCAGAAAATAAAACAAAAATTAAAAAGCAAACAGAAAATTTTAAACGATTTGGCTTTTTTAGTGCATGAAGTGGCCTCAGTACACATGATCTTTCTTGGGTTACCTCCTAAGTAGTGCTAAGTTTATGTCTTCAGCCAGACCTTGTGACTCTCAAATAATGTGCTAGACAGATTGGAGGGTCACTCCTCATCTCTAAATTGAACGTCCATCTCTATATAAGGCTTCACCCCCAGTGTCCATACACCTGAAAGTTTGATTTTCTTTTTGCAATAAGCCTCCACAGCTCCATGAGGATAAACTTTTGTAACATCATAAGGACCATACCACCGAGACTTCAGCTTATTAGGAAGAGTCTTAATTCTGAATTGTATATCAATACCTTCTGCCCACATAAAACTCCTTCTTGACAAGCTGCTATCAGGATATTTCTTGGTTCTTGCCTTGCACAACTCATCATTTCATATCCACCATGCTTCAAACTCCAAATTTGGTGCCCTGCCAATAGAAGGGTCAAGAGTAGTGTTAGTAGGCACAAGAGTCTCAAAGGGAAGTGTGTTCCTTTTAGATGAGGTGGAGAAGCCTCAAGGGAGTGCGTGGCATTAATGATGTCGATAACACGTTCATGCTCTGACTCTGTGAGGTTATGAGTCATGGCAAACTCCAAGGGATCAATGCTGTATACTTGCAAATTTCTTTTAGCAGTACTTTGCCCACTCAATATTGAACACTTATGATTATCTTGTGGTAACTTCATTGCATCAAAATACTTTGAAACTCGACCTTTTTTCCATTTACTTCCTCTTCTCTAATTACCCTTTTTAACACATATGTTAGTATCAACAGTGCTCATAAAGGATCTCCTAAAATAATGGTAAGGACGATGGCATGGGTGATTCTTCCATATCCAAGACAACAAAATCAACAGGCACAATAAATTTTCTACTTGACCAAAACTTTTTAAAATATCTCTCGGCGCTTGATGCTTCTATCGGCCAATTGCAATGTGACTTGAGGTGGTTGAAGCTCCCCAAACTTCAATTTCTCATAAACTTTATAATGGTAGTAAATTGATACCTGCCCCCCAAGTCTAAAACATAAACTAAAACAGAAGTCAGTTTTTTTTTTTTTTTTAAGATGAAAAAAACAAAAAAAACTAATCTAAAAGGAAAAATTTTAAAAACAATTTAACATCAATCTTCGACAAGGCGCCAAAAACTTGTTGTACAAATAGTCTACCTAAATAATAGGCGAATAAATGCACGTTTACTTGCAAGTGCACAAGATCAAAACGATAGTATTAATGTGCAAGCAAGAGTATCATTCCTACGAGGATGGATAAATATGTTTAAAGCAATTCCTAAGAAAAAGTTCTTGAATGAGATGAGATAAAAATATTATAATTAAATAATAAGAATAAAGAGTAGGGTTTCGATATCTACCGCTAATCATACTCAAATAAGGTAAACAATATGCATTATGCTACAACCATATCATGATACTCAATGTTTGCCAAACCTAAGGGCATGACATTATCTCTTAGGCTACTGATCTTCTTAAGCAACGAGTTAGCATGACAATCTACTAACTCTTTTTTTTTTCTCTAAGGACTTAGCATGGCATCTACTAAGTTGTTCTTAAAGAAAGCATAAAACTATAAAGATCAACCAAACACATGGAGCCTAGAGCATGACATCTACTCCGATTTTCCATGTTGATTAATCTAAGAACCTGTTGATGGGGTTCTTTTGTACTCTATTAGGCCCAGGACTCGGTCATCCAAATTGACCTAAATAACATATCCATACCACAAGCATATGATAATCAAACACATACATATGAGGAATTAAGCATCAAAATATGAATTGTAGCAAGACAAATTGAAACCTTAAAGAGCCATTGATTAGGGCTTCAATCGAGCCCTAACTAAAGTATTAGCTACACATAATTTGATTAAAATCATCCTCATAAGAAATAACAAAGAAAAACTAAAAGTAAAGAAAACTAAGAACCACCCTTCTTTGAAACCTTTGATTCTTCTCCTCAAGCTTGTGTGTTTGTTTCAGAGGACTTAGGAGAGTATTTTATAAAGTTTATGTACAACCTAGTCAATTCGTGCACTCTAGGAAGTCAAAAATCGAGTTGGAGTAGGTTAGGATCTTTCCAAATCAGGTTCTACCAACTTTACTGTTCAGCACGCAAAGTGGCTCGAGCTAAATTGGATATGGCTCGAGCCAATTCTCAGCTTTTCTCCAACATGTCTTCTGAGCCCAGAACTTGATGGAATTGGAGTGCTTTTCTTCCAAAACCTACAATATAAGGGGAAACACAAAAACATAAAACATCATATTATAATGAAACTAAGAATTAACATATGTGAATTAAGGGGCTTGAATGTGTAACATTCAGCACTTATCAGTGTTACATAAGTAAAGTTTCCCCTTTTATTTTTATTTTTTTAAATAGTGTGTATGATTTACTACATTCCTCTCAGCTAGACTAAGTCAAAGATGCGGGCTTGAGAGCATAAACTAGGTTGATTGATCAAGCCCAAACCGCGGGCCTCTATCAGTCTTTAGAAGCTAACATGCTAGCACAATAGTTGTAACGCACAGACAAAATCATTTAACTGGTAAATTACTTCACAATTCATCTCCCAGCTTTAACCCACAAGGGTAAAACTCAAGGATATCACACTCTCCAAAGAGAGTTGCAACGAAAAACTTTTCACTTACATACAGATATAGCTACTAATTGAAATCCACATCAATAAATTCAAAATAAACTAATATCATAGCATAGATAATAAGTCTACAAAGTATGGCAAAGACCAGTCGTTCAAATATTACAAGATCACAGCCAATCGAAAAGTCATAATTAACATTAAATCTCAAACCTAGACTTCCAAATGTAAAGCATATAAATGATCCTCAATCATGTCACAGTGGTGTCTCGTCCACCTCTCAACATGCCGATCAGCCACTCAAGATCTAGCTCCTCAAAAATTATTCTAAGAATGCCCTCTAACTAGACAAAACTCCTGAAGGTCCTGATAAGTGTGAATGTTACACATTCAAGCCCCTTAATTACATATGTTTAATCTCTTAGCTTCTTATAATATATGTTTTGTGTTGTTTTTGTGTTTTTCCCTTATTTTATAGGTTTTCGAAGAAAAGAAGTCAATTCCATCAACTCGGCTCAAAACAATGAACTGTGCAAAGTTGCTGAAATCTGACCTTTTGCACTATTTTGGCCATAACTCTTAGCTCAAAACTCGGATTAAGGCAAGGTCAAGTGCGTTGGAAAGAGGACTCAGAGAGGAACAAATCATCAAGCAAAACCTAAAGCAGATAAGGTTTGCTCGAGCGACTTATCAAGATGTCTCGAGCGACCTTGCGTGGTGAACAGTACGTCGGCAGACCCGATTTGGAAAATCCAAACCTACTCCAACTCGATTTTGGACTTCCTAGGGTGCACGAATTTGACTAGGGTTGTTCCTAAACTCTATAAATACTCCCCTAAGTCCTCCAAAAACAATTACACAAGCTTGAGGAGAAGAATCAAAGGCTTCAAAGAAGGGTTTTTCTTAGTTCTTTGTTTCTTTTTAGTTTTTCTTTGTTATTTCTTAATGGGATGATTTTCATCCAAATTATGTGTAGCTAATACTTTAGTTAGGGCTCGATTGAAGCCCTAATCATGTCTCTTTAAGGTTTCAATTTGTCTTGCTACAATTCATATTTTGATGCTTAACTTGATTATTTCCGGTTTTCTTGAATTCCTTACATGTATGTGTTTGATCATCATATGCTTGTGGTAGGATTTGTTATTTAGGTCAATTTGGATGCCGAGTCCTGGCCTCAATAGAGTAACAAAAGACCCCATCACAGGGTTCTTGGATTAAATCAACATGGAAAACCAGAGTAGATGCCATGCTCTAGGTTCCATGTGTTTGTCGATCTCCATAGTTTATGCTTTCTTGAAAAAACAACTTAGTAGATGCCATGCCTAACTTGTTGCTTAGGGAGGATCAATAGCCTAAGGAGTAGATGCCATGCCCTTAGGTTGGCAAACATTGAGTATTCACAATATGGTTGTAGCATTGTGCATATTGTTTACCTTATTTGAGTATGATTACGGTAGATATCGAGCCCTAACCCTTTATTCTTATTATTTCAATTCTTTTTGATTCATCTCATTCAAGATATTTTCTTAGGAATTACTTTCTAAACATATTTTACCAATCCTCGTGGGAATGATCTCGTGCTTGCATACTATACTATCGTTTTGATCTTGTGCACTTGCGAGTAAAACGTGCACTTATTCGCCTATTTATTAGGTGGATATTTGTACAACAAGTTTTTGCCGCCGTTGCCGAGGATTGAGTTAAATTGTGTTTTAAAAGTTTTTCTTTTAGTTTATTTATTTTTGTTTATTTTCATCTAAAAAAAAAAAGAAAAAAAAATCCGACTTTTGTTTCAGTTTCTGTTCTAATCTGTTTCTGCAGAGATGGCTGAAGGAAATCATAGCAAATCTACCGTCAAGAAGGCCAATGAAATTCCTTCATTTCCACAAATTCAATCAACCTTCTGCATTGCTTTCCAATCGAATGTGCAAGTGAATTTAATTTGTCGCCTCACCTGCTCAATATGGTTCCACACTATAGGGCATTACCTATGGAGGATCCTTATCTACACATTCGGGACTTCTTTGATCTTGCAAGACGCAAAACATTCATGGCTTAACTCCAGAGCATATCAGGTTAATCCTCTTCCCTTTTTCATTAAAAGTAATGCTAAGTTGTGGTTGAATTCTTGGCTGCAAGTTCTATTAACACTAGGAAGAGTTGGCCACAAAATTTTTGAAAAAATTCTTTCCAGCTCAAAGGACAGGCAACTTAGAAGAGAAATTCATACTTTTCACAAAAGGATGGAGTCTTTTTTTGAAGCTTGGGAGCATTTTAATGCGCTACTTCTCAAATGTCCACACCACAATTTGTCTCAAGACAACCAGGTACAAGCTTTCTATGAAGGTCTACATGATAATAACAAAAGTCTTGTTGATTCAGCTTGTGGTGGTGTACTGATGGAGAAAAGCAGTGAGGAAGCCATTGAGCTCTTTGAAACTTTAAGTGAAAATTCTCAGCAATTCTCATTAAAATGAAGGAATGTATCAAAAGGTAAGGTGTTTATGAATAAGCACCAATAGCGAGTCCAATCTCAAATGGCAACCATGGAGAGGAAATTGGACATGCTAAGTGAACGCCATGACTCTCAGAACATTCTCCCAATTCAACAGTTGCACAAGTTGAGGTATGTGCCATATGTTCCCATTCTGACCATATTACTGAGACTTGTCCGATGTCTTCATTCACAGATTCGAGCAAGCAAATTATGTGGGTCAGGAATATTATCCTCCAAAGAACAATCCATACTCCAACACCTACAATGCAGGGTGGCGAAACCACCCCAATTTTTCATGGAGTAATAATCAGAATGTGCAAAATTCACAAGGACAAAAGAAGTTTCCAACAGGAAATACTATCAAGCTCCAACACAAGCAGCCCAACCCACATCCAGAGCCGAAAAAGATTGATCTTGAAGGGGCCATACTCCAATTTCTGACTGCGCAACAACAGACCAATGTCCAGACCATAAATATTCAGAATTGGAGGCCACTACCAGTCAAACTATTCAGAAATTGGAGGCCACTACCAGTCAGGCTATTCAGAGACTAGAAGCACAAATGCGGCAGATGGCTAAGGAGCTAAGCGAAAGGAAGCGAAATAACTATCAAGCTCCAACACAAGCAGCCCAACCACATCCAGAGCCGAAAAAGATTGATCTTGAAGGGGCCATACTCCAATTTCTGACTGCGCAACAATAGACCAATGCCCAGACCAGTCAAAATATTCAGAAATTGGAGGCCACTACCAGTCAGGCTATTCAGAGACTAGAAGCACAAATGCGGCAGATGGCTAAGGAGCTAAGCGAAAGGAAGAGAGGTGAATTTCCCTCACAAACAATTCCAAATCCAAGAGGTCACGAGCAACTAAAGGTTGTGACAACTCTCAGAAGTGGCAAGCAAATTAATAACAAGGTGGGAATTGATGAGACCATACAAGCACCTGAATCTAAAGCCACAACTTCCAAGGTAAATGAAAAGGAGAAGGTGAATGCACCACCCTTCCCTCAAAGGTTAGTAAAACCCAAGAAAGAAAAGCAACTTGTGGATATCTTTGAAATCCTGAGAAAAGTTGAAATTAATATTCCTTTATTAGATGCAATCCAACAAATTCCAGCTTATGCTAAATTTTTAAAGGACTGTTGCACTCATAAAAGGAAATTTCAGGATCATGAGAAAGTTGCCCTGACAGAAGAGGTAAGTGCAGATTTACTGAGAAAATTGCCACCAAAATTGAAAGATCCAGGTAGTTTCACTATTCCCTGCAGAATTGGAGATAAAACTTTTGATCATGCCTTGTTGGATCTCGGAGCCAGTATCAATTTGCTACCATACACTATTTATGAGACTTTGGGTTTGGGAGAGCTTCAACCCATTTCCATCACATTGCAATTGGCAGATCGAAGCATAAAAAGACCAAGAGGTATCTTGGAGGATGTCCTTGTTAAGGTAAATCAATTGATTCTACCGGCGGATTTCATTGTTTTGGATATGGAGGAGGCCCCTATGCCCCTGCCTCTACCTATCATCTTGGGTAGACCATTTATGAGGACTGCAGACACTAAAATTTGTGTGAAAAAGGGCACTGTGAGTATGAAGGTGAATGGGGAGAAGATAGAGTTTAAAGTTTTTGATGCATTGAAATTACCCCAAGATAATTTTGATTGCTTTAATGACTGTGTAATTCAAAGTGCTGTGGAGGAAGCTTTTCAGGTCCATCATATTAATCCATTAGAGGCCACTCTCACTCACAGTTTCACCATGCAAGACATTGAGCCAGATGTTACTGATGACATCTGTGAAGCCGTACACTTCCTTGAGGCCTCTCCGCCTCATCCAAGTAAGTATGTACCATCCTTTGAAACTCTTGTGCCTAATATCACTACTCTTGTTCCGTCTATTATCCAGGCACCAGTCTTGGAATTGAAGCAGCTACCTACTCATTTGAAATATGCCTACTTGGGAGATAGTCAAACACTACCTGTAATAATTGCTTCAGAATTAAGTTTGGGGGAAGAGGAGAAGCTTTTAAGAGTTCTTCGAGACCACAAAACTGCATTAGGGTGGACTATTGTTGACATCAAAGGCATAAGTCCAGCCAAATGCATGCATCAAATTCTCCTTGAGGACGAAGCAAAGCCAACCAAGGATGCCCAAAGAAGACTAAACCCACACATGAAGGATGTGGTCCCAGCTGAAGTTCTAAAATTGCTAGATGTTGGCATTATCTATCCCATTTCAGACAGTAAATGGGTAAGTCCGGTCCAAGTAGTTCCAAAGAAGAGTGGGATCACAGTGATAAAAAATGAAGATGATGAGCTGATACCCACAAGAATGACCATCGGGTGGAGAGTATGTATAGACTACCGAAAGCTCAACAAGGAGACCCGAAAAGACCACTTTCCTCTGCCCTTCATTGATCAGATGCTAGAGAGATTAACCGGTCATAGCCACTATTGTTTCTTGGATGGGTACAGTGGGTACAATCAGATTGCCATAGCTCCAGAAGATCAAGAAAAGACCACATTCACATGTCCGTTTGGCACATTTGCTTACCGGAGGATGCCATTTGGATTATGCAATGCTCCCGCTACATTTCAAAGATGCATGATGAACATTTTTTCAGATATGGTGGAGAAATTCATTGAGGTATTTATGGATGATTTTAGCATTTTTGGCTCTAACTTCGATGAATGCCTCAACCATCTGCAGATTGTTCTTAAGTGGTGTGAAGACTATAATCTAGTGCTTAATTGGGAAAAATGCCACTTTATGGTACAACAAGGCATCGTGTTAGGGCATGCTATTTCCAGCAAGGGCATTGAGGTTGATAAAGCAAAAATTGACATCATCTCAAAACTTCCTCCTCCTATGACAGTCAAGGGTGTAAGAAGTTTTTTGGGGCATGCCGGATTTTATCGAAGATTCATCAAGGATTTCTCCAAGATATCTAGACCCCTTTGCATGTTGTTAGCCAAAGATGTCAAATTTTTCTGGACCGATGAGTGCATGACTGCATTCAATATATTGAAAAACTTGCTCACATCTGCACCAATCATGATGGCACCCGATTGGAATCTGCTATTAGCTACACATAATTTGATTAAAATCCATCTCATAAGCAATAACAAAGAAAAACTAAAGTAAGAAAACCTAAGAACCACCCTTCTTTGAAACCTTTGATTCTTTCTCCTCAAGCTTGTGGTTTGTTTCAGAGGACTTAGGAGCAGTATTTTATAAAGTTTATGTACAACCTAGTCAATTCGTGCACTCTAGGAAGTCAAAAATCGACGTTGGAGTAGGTTAGGATCTTCCAAATCAGGTTCTACCAACTTTACTGTTCAAGCAGCGCAAAGTGAGCTCGAGCTAAATTGGATCTGCTCGACGCCAATTCTCAGCTTTTCTCCAACATGTCTCTCTGAGCCCGAACTTTGATGGAATTGGAGTGCTTTTTCTTTCCAAAACCTACAATATAAGGGGAAACACAAAAACATAAAAATCATATTATAATTGAACTAAGAATTAAACATATGGTGAATTAAGGGGCTTGAATGGTGTAACATTCAGCACTTATCAGTGTCTACATAAGTAAGTTTCCCCTTTTATCTTTTATTTTTTTAAATAGTGTGTATCGATTTACTACCTTCCTCTCAGCTTAGACTAAGTCAAAGATGCGGGCTTTAGGCATAAACTAGGTTGATTGATCAAGCCCAAACCGCGGGGTGCCCCGGCCCCCCCCCTCTATCGTCTTTAGAGCTACATGCTATGCACAATTAGTTGTAACCGCACAGACAAAATCATTTAACTGGTAATTACTTCACAATTCATCTCACAGCTTTAACCCACAACGGGTAAAACTCAAGGATATCACACTCTCCAAAGCGAGTTGCAACGAAAAAACTTTTCACTTACATTACAGCATATAGCTACTAATTGAAATCCACATCAATAAATTCAAGAATAAACTAATGATCATAGCATAGATTAATAAGTCTACAAATATGGCAAAGACCAGTCGTTCAAAATATTACAAGATCACAGCCACATCGAAAGTCATAATTAACCATTAAATCTCAAACCTAAGACTTTCCAAATGTAAAAGCATATAAATTTCGTTTTTTTTTTGGGGAATTTCCTCAATCATTCACAAGGGGTGTCTCGTCCACCTCTCAACATGCCGATCAGCCACTCAAGATCTAGCTCCTCAAAAATTATTCTAAGAATGCCCTCTAACTAGACCAAAACTCCTGAAGGTCCTGATAAGTGCTGAATGTTACACATTCAGCCCCTTAATTTATATATGTTTAATCTCTTAGCTTCTATAATATGATGTTTTTTTTTTTTTTGTGTTTTTCCCTTATTTTATAGGTTTTGGAAGAAAAGAAAGTCAATCCATCAACTCGGCTCAAAACAATGAACTGTGCAAAGTTGCAGAAAATCTAACCTTTGTGCACTATTTTGGCCATAACTCTTAGCTCAAAACTCGGATTAAGGCAAGGTCAAGTGCGGTGTGGAAAGAGGACTCAGAGAGGAACAAATCATCAGCAAAACCAAAGCAGATAAGGTTTGCTCGAGCGACTTATTCAAGATGTCTTCGAGCGACCTTGCGTGGTGAACAGTACGTCGGCAGACCCGATTTGGAAAATCCAAACCTACTCCAACTCGATTTTGGACTTCCTAGGGTGCACGAAATTGACTAGGGTTGTTCCTAAACTCTATAAATACTCCCCTAAGTCCTCCAAAACAATTACACAAGCTTGAGGAGAAGAATCAAAGGCTTCAAAGAAGGGTTTTTCTTAGTTCTTTTTTCTTTTTAGTTTTTCTTTGTTATTTCTTATGGGGATGATTTTCATCCAAATTATGTGTAGCTAATACTTTAGTTAGGCTCGATTGAAGCCCTAATCATGTCTCTTTAAGGTTTCAATTTGTCTTGTTACAATTCATATTTTGATGCTTAACTTGATATTTTCGGTTTTCTTGAATTCCTCACATGTATGTGTTTGATCATCATATGCTTGTGGTATGGATTTGTTATTTAGGTCAATTTGGATGGCCGAGTCCTGGCCTAATAGAGTAACAAAAGAACCCATCACAGGTTCTTGGATTAATCAACATGGAAAACCGAGTAGATGCCATGCTCTAGGTTCCATGTGTTTGTCGATCTCCATAGTTTTATGCTTTCTTGAGAACAATTAAGACCACTAAATCCAGTTGAGTAGATGCCATGTCTTACTTGTTTCTTAGGGAGATCAATAGCCTAAGGGTAGATGTCATGCCCTTAGGTTGGCAAACATTGAGTATCACATATGGTTGTAGCATTGTGCATATTGTTTACCTTATTTGAGTATGATTACGGTGGATGTCGAAGCCTAGCCCTTTATTCTTATTATTTCAATTCAATATTTGATTCATCTCATTCAAGATATTTTCTTAGGAATTACTTTTTAAACATATTTTACCAATCCTCGTGGGAATGATCTCGTGCTTGCATACTATACTACCGTTTTGATCTTGTGCACTTGCGAGTAAAACGTGCACTTATTCGCTATTTATTTAGTGGATATTTGTACAACAGTTTTTTGCCGCCGTTGCTGAGGATTGAGTTAAATTGTGTTTTAAAAGTTTTTCTTTAGTTATTTATTTTTTTTATTTTCATCTAAAAAAAAAAAGAAAAAAAATCCGACTTTTGTTTCAGTTTCTGTTCTAATCTGTTTCTGCAGAGATGGCTGAAGGAAATCATAGCAAATCTACCGTTCAAGAAGGCCCATGAAATTCCTTCATTTCCACAAATTCAATCAACCTTCTGCTTGCTTTCCAATTCGAATGTGCAAGTGAATTTAATTTGGTCGCCTCACCTGCTCAATTTTTTTTTTTATTTTGGTTCCACACATAGGGCATTACCTATTGGAGGATCCTTATCTACACATTCGGGACTTCTTTGATTCTTGCAAGACGCAAAACATTCATGGGTTAACTCCAGAGCATATCAGGTTAATCCTCTTCCCTTTTTCATTAAAAGCTAATGCTAAGTTGTGGTTGAATTCTTGGCTGCAAGTTCTCATTAACACTAGGAAGACGGTTGGCCAGCAAAATTTTTGAAAAAATTCCTTTCCAGCTCAAAGGACTAGGCAACTTAGAGAGAATTCGATCTTTTCCAAAAGGATGGAGTCCTTTTTTTGACGCTTGGGGAGGCATTTTAATGCGCTACTTCTCAAATGTCCACACCACAATTTGTCTCCAAGCACAACCAGGTAAAGCTTTCTATGAAGTCTACATTGATAATAACAAAAGTCTTGTTGATTCAGCTTGTGGTGGTGTACTGATGGGAGAAACAGGCAGTGAGGAAGCCATTGAGCTCTTTGAACTTTAAGTGAAAATTCTCAGCAATTCTCATAAAATGAAGGGAATGTATCAAAAGGTAAGGGGTGTTTATGAATAGCACCAAGTAGCGGAGTCCAATTCAAAAATGGCAACCCATGGAGAGGAAATTGGACATAAAAGCAATAAAGTGAACGCCAGACTCTCGAACATTCTCTCCAATTCAACACGTTGCACACAGTTGAGGTATGTGCCATATGTTCCCATTCTGCCATATTACTGAGACTTGTCCGATGTCTTCATTCACAGATTCGAGAAGCAAATTATGTGGTTGTCAGGAATATTATCCTCCAAAGACAATCCATCTCCAACACCTACAATGCAGCGGTGGCGAAACCACCCCAATTTTTCAGGAGTAATAATCAGATGTGCAACAATTCACAAGGACAAACAAGAAGTTTCCAACAGGAAACTACTATCAGCTCCAACACAAGGCAGCCCAACCCACATCCAGAGCCAAAAGACTTGATCCTTGAAGGGGCCATACTCCAATTTTGACTGCGCAACAACGACCAATGTCCAGACCATAAATATTCAGAATTGGAGGCCAACTACCAGTCAACTATTCAGAAATTGGAGGCCACTACCGTCAGGCTATTCAGAGACTAGAAGCACAAATGCGGCAGATGGCTAAGGAGCTAAGCGAAAGGAAGCGGAAGAGGACTCAGAGAGGAACAAATCATCAGCAAAACCTAAAGCAGATAAGGTTTGCTCGAGCGACTTATCAAGATGTCTCGAGCGACCTTGCGTGGTGAACAGTAAACGTCGCAGACCCGATTTGAAAAATCCTAAACCTACTCCAACTCGATTTTGGACTTCCTAGGGTGGCACGAAATTGACTAGGGTTGTTCCTAAACTCTATAAATACTCCCCTAAGTCCTCCAAAACAATTACACAAGCTTGAGGAGAAGAATCAAAGGCTTCAAAGAAGGGTTTTTCTTAGTTCTTTGTTTCTTTTTAGTTTTTCTTTGTTATTTTCTTATGGGGATGATTTTCATCCAAATTATGTGTAGCTAATACTTTAGTTAGGGCTCGATTGAAGCCCTAATCATGTCTCTTTAAGGTTTCAATTTGTCTTGTTACAATTCATATTTTGATGCTTAACTTGATTATTTTCGGTTTTCTTGAATTCCTCACATGTATGTGTTTGATCATCATATGCTTGTGGTATGGATTTGTTATTTAGGTCAATTTGGATGGCCGAGTCCTGGGCCTAATAGAGTAACAAAAGAACCCCATCACAGGTTCTTGGATTAATCAACATGGAAAACCGGAGTAGATGCCATGCTCTAGGTTCCATGTGTTTGTCGATCTCCATAGTTTTATGCTTTCTTGAAGAACAACTTAGTAGATGCCATGCTAAATCCTTTGAGAAAGAAAAGAGTTAGAGTAGATGCCATGTCTAACTTGTTGCTTAGGGAGATCAATAGCCTAAGGAGTAGATGTCATGCCCTTAGGTTGGCAAACATTGAGTATCACAATATGGTTGTAGCATTGTGCATATTGTTTACCTTATTTGAGTATGATTAACGGTGGATGTCGAAGCCCTAGCCCTTTATTCTTATTATTTCAATTCAATATTTGATCTCATCTCATTCAAGATATTTTCTTAGGAATTACTTTTTAAACATATTTTACCAATCCTCGTGGGAATGATCTCGTGCTTGCATACTATACTACCGTTTTGATCTTGTGCACTTGCGAGTAAAACGTGCACTTATTCGCCTATTTATTTAGGTGGATATTTGTACAACAGGTCCTGCCATATCTATTACACAATACATTTTTATAGGTGGAAAAGATACTATTGTAAGTCCACGACTTACAGAATACAAAATGTAACAACCCAAAATCGTAAGTCCACGACTTATAGAATACATTTTTATAGGTGGAAAAGATACTATTGTAAGTCCACGACTTACAGAATACAAATTGTAACAACCCAAAATCGTAAGTCCACGACTTATAGAATACATTTTTATAGGTGGAAAAGATACAATCATAAGTCCACGACTTATAGAATACATTTTTATAGGTGGAAAATATACAATCGTAAGTCCACCATATCTAGGCAATGTAAAACTTAGTACTCATGACTCTCTATATAAACCACCCACTATATGCAAGCTATTCCTCATCTTCCCAATATGGGACTGGAGTGTTACAAAATCCTCCTCTTAAACTCTTGACGTCTTCGTCAGAACCACATCATATAGTGCTCTAGTACCACATGACCTGGTGTTACTAGGTAGCTTTAATACCATTTGTAACGATACAGGAAAAAGTGCTAGCCACATTTGCGCTATCACCCTAAAATGATTAGTTAATTTTGAAGTTTCTCTAGAATCACTTATAAAGTCTATTTTCATGTAGTAACTAGGCAATGTGAAACTTAACACTTATGACTCTTTATATAAATCATCCACTCTATGTGGACTATTCATCATCTTCCCAACATGAGACCGAGGTGTTTCACAAATACACATAATGTACATGTTATCAAATATAGTGAACTCAGGTATTTATAATCACATGCAGTATTGTAAAGTGACAGTTCATCATTTTGGTAATATAGATATAGTATATGCTATAATAAGATAATCATGTCATAGTTTAGCTCTATATAGTAACACAGGCCCTTAATCACTTCATGCTCGAGTTTGCGCATTCTCAAAAGAACATCTGGTACAATACTGGTGCTCTAAATATTGCACAAATATATCATCTTATACTAGCAGCTTGATCAAATTTGACCTCCTATGGCCCACCATACTAGTAAAGTCGTAAACATGACCCCATCCGTAAATGACGCGCTGGCCACAAAAAAAAAAAAATTATTGGATCAAAGGCCAAACATAAAAGTAAATCTCTTTGATCATAAGGCCAACCTATATAATAGTAATCCCATGGCCATTTTTCTGCACATGATGGTGTACCATATCATACGATGCAATTTAATCTTTCACAGTCTTTTACATGCATGTATTACAAACTCATTATTTTCTTTATCTTATTAATCAACAATCATTTTTAAAAATTGAGTTCACAGTGATTAAAATGTATTTTATGTGAGTTATAAATATACATCTTTGATACATAAAATAATCATGTCATGCGGGAAAAATAATAACAAGTATTTATGTGAGTTTTTACTCGCGGTTGTCGTAAGGATCTTCCAAAAGGTTCTCTTAAGGCTCAACAACCTCAAAATCTGATAAAAGACTTATCTTTAGTTCTAACCTTGTGTGTAATACCTCAAATAATAATTAGGGATTCATTAATTAAAACCCAAATATTTGTCAAATATAATTAACACTCATGATTTAAAATATATATATATATAAAATCAACTTTCTAAAAAATTGACCCTAGCCAAACGTTTGCTTTGCATAAGTACACGAACATTCGAATCATACACCATGAATGTTAGAACAATGTCGTGTAGCACCACTCACGTTGTCCACACGTCTACTCTTCATGCAATCCATGTATAAGATAGTACACCGAACGTTCGACATAGTACACCAAACGTTCAAATTTAACCCTAGAACCGTTGGTCAATACACTGAACATTTGATTGAGTACACTCGAACGTTTGATGAACCTAAAAAGCACTTTAAACCTTTGAGCCACTTCAACTTGTATTAACCCAACTCCATCTCTATAAATAGACCTCCCCTATGCCTCTCAATTCACACCATCCATTTCAACATTCTAGCAACCCAAAATTGAGAAAGAGAGAGAGATTCTAGAGAGAGAAGGTGATTTTTGAGGAGTCATCCTACACAAGGTAACTCTTAAACCTCAAACCGTTTCTTCATGTTTTTATCTTACTAATCATGTCATATATCAAGCATTTCGTGAGTTTTAAAATGCTATGTCAAGTTTGTAACCTTTATGCATAAAATTTGTTAAACTTTCGAAATAATTATGAATTTACGTGTGTTTTTATATTTTATCACGTTCATATGTTTTCATGTAATCATATGAGACTAATGAGAACTTGGGTTAATCATATGCTTGTAGCTAAGTTATAAATATATTTATGATATAGATGAGCATGTATGTGCATACTTCTAAGTGAGAAACTGGAGTATGCTTATACGTACTTAGTTAAATATTATATTTCAAATGACTTTGTGTTACGAAAATAATTTTGTAACGGGTAAAGAGATAGATTGTTAGGTTTTAAGGGAACCTAAAACCTTTTCAAACACATAGTTTGGAATAATTTTATGCTTACTTTCTCATTATTCCATCACACTTAAATGGAAAAGATTACAACTGATAGATGTTCAAATAAAAAGAAGAATGGTAATCAAATTATTTGATTTGATTACCATCAATTAAAATCAATCATCTAAAAGGTAAATATCTTATAGGGTAAATATCCTACAATAATACATATTCTAACGTAAGGAAAAGGGAACCTAAAACTTTTTCAAACACAAGGTTGGAATAATTTTCTGCTTACTTTCTCATTATTCCATCACATTTAAATATAAAATATTACAACTGAATGATGTTGAAATAAAAAGAAGTATAGTAATCAAATTATTTGATTTGATTACCATCAATTACAATCAATCTTCTAAAAGGTAAATATCCTATAAGGTTAGTATCCTACAATAATATATATTCTAACATAAGGAAAATACCATACCATATTATATATTCTAATATTAATATTTTTTCCGCATAAAATTCGATTCTCGTAACATTCATTTCCCCTTGAAGTGGACCTTGTTCTCAAGGTCCTAAAAATCTGGTTCTTGAAATAATCTTGCTCTTGAATCCATCTGCAGATCAAAAACACTTGATACATATTAAAATATGAATATCACAAGGCTTTACTCCCTTTAATGCTCCCACGTGACCTTTAATTTCTTTCCTTCTCTTTCTTCCCTCAAACCTTTTTCCAATTCCACCGAAATAATTTCACAACTTTGAAGAATTGCAATTCTCCATATTTTGAACCAATTTTTTTGACTGGCTGACTTCATCTTCACAAAACCAATGCTTTTTTTTTTTTCTTTTTTCTAAACCAAACAAAGGAAACATACATCTTTTTCTTCTTTATCACAAGCCACAAGAGAGATTCATGTGAACTGGTGTGCGGAGAGGATGACCAAAACGGCACGGCAATGAATGAGGGTTATACGATCAACATTGCAGATATGTTGTGGTGCAACGATCTAGGGTTGGGCGGTGCCGCACAAGATGTCTGGCAGTGTTGGCGGCATGACAGAGATGATGGAGGCCCTTGTCTGGTGGATTTGGGACGGCAACAGCGGTGGTGAATCTTGTTGAGTAGCAACGTTAGCTTGTGGATCAGCGGCTGGGTATTTTCTATTGATTGTTTTTTTGGTGAAGATTGGTGTGGAATGTGACTACTTGTGGTGATGGAGCTTCAACAAGGTGGAGTGGGGCAGTGGGTATTTTTGGTGCTGAGAAATACGAAGATAGCATTGTTTGTGGCTGCTCACACCTGACTTCATGGTTGTTTTCGGATAAACAAATGTATAATTTGGCATTAGTTTCTTCTATCATCTTTATCATACATTCAACCATAGTTTTAAGATGAGCAATTTGTTGCTCCAAACGATCTACTCTTTGCTTTACCATCGAACTTGGGACCTTTGGTTATGGATCAGTGATTGTTGTAGGAAACAATCAACTTGGCTCTAATACCAATTGTTACGAAAATAATTTCGTAACGGGTAAGGGATAGATTGTTAAGTTTTGAGAGAACCTAAATTCTTTAGATTCATTAAAGGGAACCTAAAACCTTTTCAAACACAACATTTGGAATAATTTTTTGCTGACTTTCTCATTATTTCATCACACTTAAATAGAAAATATTACAACTGATAGATGTTGAAATAAAAAGAAGTATGGTAATCAAACTATTTGATTTGATTACCATCAATTACAATCAATTATTTAAAAAGTAAATATCCTACAATAATATATATTCTAACATAAGGAAAATATCCTACCATATTATATATTCTAATATTAATATTTGTTCCAGATAAAATTTTATTCTCGTAACACTTTATAATTACATTATTTACTTCATCAGCTCGTATCATTTTAAAATAAATGTCAAGTCTTGAGTAACTGTTAATGTAAACTCTTGTAAAAAAGAATGACTATTTGGTTCATTGTGGAAAGTCAGTGGGTTTATACTCATTGAGAATTGTTGACTCACTTTTATTCATTTATGTAATCATGAAAATATCTGTGGTTGCATAGATTCTGTTGATGCAGGTTCTAAGGGTGTCGATGAGGATCTCGTGGCCTAATACTTGGGTTATTACGATTGATATTGTGAGATGCTCTTTCTTTGGTATAGATTAGCTGTTTATAGTCTATTCTTTTGTACATCATAGTTTTATGGAAAAACAATATTGAATATTGATCTCATGTCGCATGTGACACGTTTTGTATAATCATTCTTTTGTGTATGATATAACGTTAAGCTTCAATCGTTAGTGTTTTTATTATCAGCACTATTTATGTTCATTTACTCTCATAGTATATGCTTTCGCTAAGTTTTATGCTAATATATGTTATGTAACTCTGATACAATAGATGTATTATTATAATACATTATGAGATGTATATATGATAGATGTGTTTTTATCATCCTATGACGATGTGACTGGTTTATGATTATGTTATGTTTCGGAAAAAAAATATTTACTATGTGTAATTATGAACCGGGTCATCACACCATGTGCAATGTATGTTGGTGGCACGTCACATAAAAAAAATATATATTTTTTTCTTATTATAAATAAATAAATAAATTGAAAAAAAAAAAAGTGTGAAGGGTGGCCAAACCACCATTTTTTTTTTGGGAAAAAAATTTAAAATAAATCCTTGAATCAAAGCGCAAATTTAAGTAATACCTCAAGTTTTTTATTTTTTCAATTTTAACTGTATAAATTTTTTGTGATTTGAAAGGTCATTTTGTTGAATTTTTAGCCAATTTTGCAACGTTTATTGGTGTCAATGGGGGTGGGTCGCAGCCACCCCTAGTCACCATGAGGGTGGCTCGCAAATGTAAGAATTTGGGAAAAGATTAACATAGGAACATAAAAGAAAATCACTAATCTCTAGCCATTGTTGTTTAAATAATTGAATTGAATAACCCAAACTGGAATATATGTGAATTTGAAGAATCTAAAATCCTTCATAATATATTTAAAATGGGGAGTGTTGGATATGTTTTTGGCCTATCTCTTTTACATGTTCAAGTTGTGAATGATTGAGAATCACATGCTTATTTATTAATAGGCCAAAACCCTTATCCATAATTTGAAGTTGGTCGCCCAAAATCAACAATTTTTTTTTTTTTTAAAAAAAAATTGTTTATTATTATTATTATTTTTTGGTTATTTTATTATTTTGGTTTTAATTCGCTTTTTAATATCTTTTTTTTTATTATTTGATCTTTTGGTTTTAAAGAAATAAGGAGTATTATAGGAAGAATGACATAAAAGTTTCATGTGCGTGACACGTAGTGACCACTTTTCCATCCAACATAATTGTCAAGGTTGACTGATGGGGCTAAGTTGCAATAATATGATAATTTGATAGACCCAAGTGTTATAGATGTCAGTTCGTATGGCTTTATAAAAAATGACTGTTTGTTGAGGGGATTAAAGTATATTAAAATAAAAAAAAGTTATGGGGGTTGTAATGCAGATAATGAACAGAAATTTTCTACAAACTGATTTATAGAAAATTCTTACAAATCGACTTCTAAAAGTAACATGTGTCTCCAACACGTGAAAATTACATATTTTTTTTAATAGTATGTGCTTCTCATATGCTTCTTTAATAGCATTAAAAAAAAAAAAGTATTTTTCACATGCTTAAAAAACGCATATCACTTTTAAAAGTCATCAAGCCAATATGTAAGAAATTTCTGTTCATAAATACACCTTCTGCTTATCTATTCGAATTAGCTTGTGTGTGTTGGGTATTTTGTTTTTTTTTCCTCTTAAAGGGGAATACTTTTTTCTTTTTTTTTTTTGAATTATTAAAGGGGAATACATGAGTAAGCATGTGGAATGCGTTTTCATGCGAATTTCCTCGATGTGTATGCAGCTTTTATATTTGGGTTGCAGTACTGTAGGACAAGCAAGGCTATGAGCCCGATATAATTTTGCGATTTTTTTTTTTCTTTTGTTTTTTGTATATAATTTTGCGATTCTTGTATCTTGTAAAATCATCCATTCATGTCTTGATAGTTACTCTGCTGAGATACTAATTAAAAGTTCCATTTCCCTGGCTCAGCAAGCATCTGAACATGGACGGAATTAATTCAAATTTAATTTTAAAGGATCAGATTATTTTTTAGGGGACTATCATTAGTTAAAAAAAAAAAAAAAAAACCTTTTGGTCTCATATTAAACTTTATGGTTTAAATTAAATTTCACATGTTACTTTTAGATAATTTGACACAATTAAAACAGAATGTCAACCATGAAAAAGATCTTATACATTTCAAGACCCTGATTTGATCGTGCCATTGTGAAGATCTTATGCATTTAGAACATCACAGCTGCCTTGCATTTATAACAAAGAGCTTCACATGGCACGACCAGATCAAATCAGGGTCTATAAATCTCAGAAAGGATCTCGAAAAAAACGTTGGAAGATAATAAAATAATTCAACAAAAAGATGATATTGAAAATAATAATAATGATGTTAAAATATCTAATATAACAATTCTTGATGAAGAACTAAAAGAAAATTTAGAAAAAAATAAAAATATTAATAATGTATCTGATTTTATTGTTACAAATTTTTAAGACCTTGGTCAATGGAAAAATATTAATGCAAAATTGAGATATTTATCGGTAGAAAATTGTCCAATAAGACACCGATATATATTTTCTTAAAGATGAGAACTCTAGACATTTTTTTAGCGCATTTATATATGCAAATTATCAAATGGGTAGAAGCATGATAGAAAATGTCACAATAATTAAATGAATTAGCCATATTATCAATTGAGAATGAAATGTTTTTTTTTTATATAAGTAATTGAAAATAGACTGTTAAAAAAACTTAAATATAAAAACTTAATAAGTAATTTTGCATCCCAAAAATGAAATTAATAATTTTTAAATTAAATATTATTTAATTAAGGATAGAGTTTTCTTTTAAACTGGGTCGGAGGAAGTTCGTCCAACATAGCCTATAAAAATGCCATGTGTCATTTGCATGTGAGAATCACATGTTTTTTTAATAAAATTTGTTCTCACATGCTTTTTTTAATTGTAAGGATAAAATTTGAACAAAGTTTATTAAAAAAATATGTGCTTCTCACATGCTATTTTTTTTTAAAAAAAAAAAAAAGTGTTTCTCACATGCAAAATGACACATAGCATTTTTATGAGTTATGTTGAAAAAATTTCCTCCAATCCAATTTGGCAAAAACTCGGATTGGGATCCCCTCAGATTTTTAAAAATCTGAGATTCTCAGATTTTTAAATTTGAGCCCTCCATTATATCTAAAGGTCAAATACTTCTAGATTATTTTCTTTTATCAAGACTAGTGAATTAATGTGTTTTCCCTTCAAGAAAATAAAAACTTTTCTTCTTCCTCACATATCCCCTTTCTTCTTCCACACACCTGCAACTCAAATACCCATAGCATATTACTCTGACATCATCTACACTAGGAATTAAGTACCACTTTTAATTAATAACCCTCTTGTGTTTCTTCTCCATTCATCATTAGCATCAATCATCAATATAAGAAAATTAGAACCGCAAAGGTAGGACCATGAAATTATAAAAACTTCTTCCAGTTTGAACTAGTCGAAGGAAACACTTCAGTTATACCAATCATAAGAGTAGAAATTCAAAAGTATAACGTCCACAAATAAATAAAAGTCTAAGTTATTAATAATTATACTCCATAAAAAGAACAAAAAAATTAATCACGTTCGGTGTTTAAAAACAGAGCTTCTCTCTCCACCTCCAAAAGTGTATATAATCGAATGCAATTGAGTTTTCGTTGAGTTGGCTAAAACTATTACTTGGATCTTCTTTTTAGTTTATTCCAAGGTTGATTTTGTTTTCGGAAGAAGATATAAGGTTTTGGTATGTTCTCTATCATTATTAAATTTTCATTGACTTTAACATTTATTTGTGTTTGACAACTAACACATTTTAAATCGTTAGATATAAAGAAAGGCTAAGATTTAATAATATAAGATTCTCAATTTTTTTTTTTAAATATAAGGGAATCCTAATCCAAAAAATTCTGTCCTTTAATTAATATTTCATTTCTTTTTTTTTCACAAAAAAAAAAAAGCTTTCACTTAAACTTATCATAAAAGACCCTAAAATGAATGGAACCGGCCCTCGTAATGTTATAAATGCACTGGGTCCAGCTATTAACGCTGGCTTCTATAATTACAGCTGCGGTGTTATAAATGCGTTATCAGAGTAACGCGATAATACATTCATTCCACTAGCTAGGCCCACTACAAAAATTCTGAATTATTGCCCATGTATAATCACATCATGACAGTTGTCTCAACACTAGCTAGGCCCACTACAAAAATTATGAATTATGGCCCATGTATTATTCACCTAAATGTTCAACCTAACACCCGCCAAATTTGTAAGAGCGGGAAATAAGTTTGCTCCAACCAAACCGCCACGTGTTAGTTTGATGAAAATGGTTACTTTTTGTTGAGCTTTATGCGTAACCAAAGAAATAGAATATTCTTGTATATTTGGTAGAAGAGAACCGGTAAACATATTTTCACTCTTATACTATTAAGTATGCATTGCCTGATATATAGGCACTGTCTCCTTCACCTTTTGTCCACTTGTATCCTTCGCCTGTTTAATTTTGATTGACACAGACGGGAAGGCCATGGTTCCGTAAACAAGTACAATGCCAAATTGCTTGCGTAAGCTGAATCTCCCGTAAACACCTTGTCAAAAAATAAATGAGAGTGACAATGAAAGGATGTAATCATGCAACAAAACATTCAAGAAATGGTTACCATTTTATGTGGTGGTGCAATAATCTAAAAAAAATTTCAAAGTGATTAGGTTATGACTTAGTTGGATTTAAAGAAGTGCACGTGGTTTTCACAGTCTAGGCCCCTCCCGTGGGTAAGTGCTAATATGGTTAACAATTTTAACTTTTTTTTTTGTAGAGAAGCGACTGTAACAGGTATTCTCAATAAAATTAAACAAGCGATACATGAATTTGGAAAGACTATCTGGACAAGTTTATGGACCTCAGAGTAGAGTTGATAATGATTAGTATGATGTTGGTAACATCGTATATGACCCTCTTGATGACCTTAGAGACGACCATTATGTTTATGTGTGGAATGATTACGCTTGGGAACCACCAGCTCGAATGAATGAATGAGATGAGATTACCCAAGAAGTCACCGAGCATGGATTTTGTGAGAGCGAAGGTAATATTTTGTCTTTCTCTGTTGTTTTTGAAATTTCGAGGATGAAATTTTTGTAAGGAGGAGAGGATGTAATATCCCAAAAGTTTAAACAAGATTAAATACTTGTTTTGGAGCCTCAGACGTTTGGGGGAATGTTTAAAGATTCCATAGGACGTTCGATCAAACGTTCGGTGCTTTGTTCCAATGTTCGATCTTGTCGTGAAGTATGTACAACATTGTTCACCTGAGGTCACACATTTAGTGTGTGTGTTAGACCATACCAAACGTTCGATACTTTTATCAAACATTTAATGGAAACTTTAAGACAGTTGGGTAATAGTACATCAAACATTCGATGTCGTACCACTGAACGTTTGATGAACCCAAAGACCCATCAGTCCTTAACTAGATGCTTCAGCCCTATAAATAAGAGCCATACCCCTCCCTTTTACTATTCATTCTCGACTTGGAGCTCAGAAATCTCGTGTGTGTGTGTGTGTGAGGAAGAGGAGGAAGCTTTTGGGCCTTGGAGATACTTATCCTAGCCTAACTCGTTTCTGTGTTATTATTTGTTTGTTGTTACCTTATTTAATTAGTTGTTGTGTCCTAGTTGCTTTGTTTTAAGTGTTAGGTTTGATTATTAAGGTTGGATGATTTAAGGAGATTAGGACTTCAAACCTTGTTTTTGAGGTATGAAACCCTTATTTCCCCTAGAGAGACCTTAGGAAATGTTAGAATTCAAAAATGACCTATGTTCTAGTCCAGAATGGGTTTTTGGATCATATCAAACGTTCGACCTTCCTGGTCAAACGTTTGATATTTGGGCTTGGAACGTTCGACCTTTTAGTCAAATGTTTGATGCTAGGTTAGAAGTCTTTTTGAGTTATTAAAGGCCTAGAATTTGTTTAGCTCAAGCATAGGACTAATAATAAGATTATTTATCAGATTTGAAAGTCGAAGATTGCGTGAAGGACTACTTGGTTGATCCTTACGACTCAAGTGAGTAAAAACTCACACGGATATTTGTTATTGTTATTTTTCCGCATAGCATGACTATTTTATGTACAAAATATACATTTTTACGTACAAAATATGCATTTTTACATCTCTCATGAAATGTCAAATTTAAAGTAACTGTGAACACCATTTTATGAAAATGATTGTGAAGAGCACGATAATGAAAAAATGAGTTTGTAAAATGCTTCCATATAAAATACGGTAGAAGATTAATGTTGCATTATATGACATGGTACACCATCTCGTGCGGAAAAAAGGCCATAGGCTTACTATTATTGCAAGTTGATTTTATAGTCAAATGTTTTATGATTAATGAGGGCCTTGGATCCAATAGCTAAAAATTGATGACCGGCGCACCATTCTTCAAGTGGGGTCACTGCTACGACTTTGCTAGTCAATATGGGCCACCCGAGGTCGGACTCGGTCAGAGTGCTAGTCTAAGACAGTATGTTTGTGAAATGTCCGGGGCACCGGATCCAAAAGTCCTTCAAGATGTGCAAACCCTTCTGAGAGGGGGTATTGTCTTGAGTAGACCATATTGTTAATATATCACATACTTTTGAATATATCATGTATTATATAAATATATTGCATTGTCATAACATGTTTATGCCATAACTGAGAATATCAATGTCTATGATTTAGAAACTAAGTTCACAAAATGGTAACATCTATAACATATGCATTATTACTCATTAAGTCGTGGACTTACGCTTGTATCTTTTCCACCTATGATCTTAAGGTCTTTTGATGTTTGATAGATAGTTTAGACAATGTCGGAGTATCGAGGAGTATTGTCTAGCTGGAGGGCATTCTCCGGGTGATCTTTGAGGAGTTAGACTCTGTGTGGCTGAGTAGAATGTAGAGAACCGGGGGAGATTCCCGACGTGATAAGATAGACAAAACCTACATGCTTTATGTTTTGAAGGTTAGATTTTGATTTTTGATGATGATTCCTTAGAACTAGGGTTGTAACCTTTGTGTTATTTTGATGACTAGTCTTTGACCATACTTTTCGGAGATATCAGTATTTATGCTATATTAATATTGTTTTCAGTTATTCTGGTATTCTTTTATTTGTGGGAATTAGTTGCTATCTCTATCTTTATAAGTGACAAGACTTTTTGTAACACCCCACTCAAATTAATTAACTTTTCACCGTGGTACGTCTCCCAGCCTTTACCACATAGATTAAGACTCAGGGATCCTTTTACCCTTGTAAAATGAGGATTTGTAAGACTTCGACTTGATGATCACCAAAATTCCTCGGTTTAGGTCAATTAATTTAACCCACTTGTTGTAGGGTGTCCATACCAGTTAATGGGTAATTGACTGGATTCGTTACTTATAACTACTTAATACTATTTAGCAAAGCTGTTAGCAGAAGTAGTTGATCTGAGCTTAGTAAACATCATATAGGTATATTTAGTTCTATCATTAATAATGAACACAGAGCTTAACAACTAAAGCAACCATTCAAACCTAAATATGCGAACTATCTTTCTAATATCATTCTTCTAAAGAAATAACTCACACCTGGTTGAATTCCTAATGGTAAAAGACCAGGATGTTTTACAGGGAAGAAAAATAACTGAGTAAGTTTACCGACTTAATAAGTAAAAGAGCATGGAGTTGTCTTTATATAGCAACTTCCAATATGATCATAAAATGACACTCTATTTCCGTTATTACACCATAAAGAAAGCTTTGATTTGTTTTTGAAGAAGTAGCATAATTCTGGCAATTGAGTACCTAAGTTTTAATGCAAGGAACATGTTATACATATATTAAGAATTAAGTCATATCTTAACAATATGGTCTATCCGAGATATTATCCCATCTCAATAGGGTTTGCGCGTCGTGAAGGACTTCTGGTACAATTTCGATGCCTCAAACATTGAAAAAACGTACCATCTTATACTAGCAGTTTGACCGAGTCTGACCTCCAATGGCCCATACTGACTAGGAAACCCGTAACAATAACCAATCTCAAAGAATGGTGTGGCGGTCACAAAACTATAACCATTGGATCCAAGGTCTACATTTATCAATAAAACAATTGACCATAGAATTAACTTGTATAATAGTAAGCTCATGACCATTATACCACATGAACCGATGTACAATTTCATACGATGCAGTTATTATTCTTTTATTGAAAAATAAGGATATTCACATTAGTAATTATCTTAACATGAAAAGAGTATGTTCAATCAACTAACATATCGCATCTCATAGCAGAAGAAGTTTCATTATTGAGTTATTTACTTACTCCGAATGCTTATCCAATCCTCTAGTCACCCCAAAACTCTTGTTGCTGCAAGACACACCCAAAATATGCTAAGAATGATATCTTACTCCCAAGGATCACTAATAAGGCATATAGTCCTAAGTTAACATAAACAAAACCCTAATCATGCAAATCCTACCAATGTTCATTCCTTGTAAAGATCGATCGTTCCTATCCCTGATAAACGATAGTTCGTTGTATACCGTTAATCGTTCGTTTGTAAGTCATAAGGCATGACAGAATTTAAAGTAACATAAAAACATATTTTTAAACCGAATTTAACCCCTCTAATAATCTCATATAACCATATTAAGACATATGAACGTGAAATATTGTGAAAACATACGTAAGTTCATAACCCGTTTATGAAAACGTTTTATTAACATAAAAATAAGGGGTAATTATCTTTTTTCCTCAGAAACTACCACCCATTGTCACTTTGCCCCATGAACTGACACTCTGACTAGATGATCCCATTGGACTATCATTTTGTTACCTTTTGCCCCTTTTCGTTAGTAAACCACGTTAAATCAGACGAAAAATTCTCTTTTTAAACGTTCAATTTGTAAAAGGACATAAATGCCCCCAATAAGAATAATATATATATATTTTAAAAAATTAAAAATAAAATTAGAATGGGTGGCTCGAGCCACCCCCAATTTGCTCCTTGGGGGTGGTTTGGCCACCCTCAGACTGGTCGTTGGGGGTGACTGAAACCACCCTAGGCCAAACGGAGGTAGTTGAGTCACCCCAAGAGCCCTGGGATGGTTTTGGCCACCCCCAACAGCCTCGAACCACCCTCATAAAAATGGGGCTGGCCGGCCACCCCATTGGCCTTAAAGGGTGGCTCGAGCCACCCCTTCTGCAATTTTTTTTTTAATTTTTTTTAATATTTATATTTTTCATCATTTAAATTTTTTTAATTATTTATGATGCATATGACATATGCCAGTTTTTTATTGATTTGACGTATAAATTCGTTAGTTTCATTAACAGATGTACCATTTTCGTATTTAGTCATAAACGATGTACCATCTACGATACAAAATAACACGTAGGTGAAAAAAATAAAGTTCTTAAAACTCGAGTATTGAAAAGACATTTAACCAAAAATAATAATAATAATAATAATAATAATAATAATAATAATAATAATAATAATAATAATAATAATAATAATAATATACCATCCAGGGCTAGTCCGGCCATCACCTCCAACACTTGGGGCGGCCAAACCACCCTAGGTCTTTTTTTTTTTTTGTTAAGTCTATTTTTTTTTTTTTAGGTTTTTATTTTTTATTTTTTTTTAATTCTTAATTTTTAAGTTTTAATTTTAGTTTTTGATATATATATTTTTTAGTTAGAATTGTTTTAAAAAAAAAATGAAAGTTTAAGTTTTGTTTTGTTTTTATTTTTAATTTTGATTTTTTTCCTTATTATAACTGTTATAGATACATTGAAAATTATATATATTATATATATATATATATATTATATATATATATATATTTATATTATTATATATAATATATTAATTTATTTATTTAATTAAGGGTATTTTATGTAAATTTTGTTCATCCACTTAGGGTATTTGCGTTATTTCAATTTTTTTAATGTGATTGACTGACGGAAAGGGGCAAAAGGTAATGAAATTGTAGTTTAAAGGGGTGATCTCGTCATAGTGTCAGTTCATAGGGGCAAAGTGACAATGAGTGGTAGTTCGTGGGGGAAAATGTAATTACCCCTAAAAATAATGAAACCCTTAAAATATGTGTAATATAAACCTTAAAACACAAAGTTCAACAATTGATGAGTAAAGCACTAATAAATAGAATCTAGATAGGGGAAGTTTTGAGGTTTACCTCCTTGGGGAATGAAGTCCTCCAAGCCCTCTATTCCTTCTACAAGGAGTTATCTCTCTTAATCTCTTACAAATTTGAGATGGAATGGTTCTGGAACGAATGGTAAATTGTTTGAGGGGTGAAGGGGGATATTTATAGAAGAAGTGGTTGAGTGAAGGTGGTCTAAAAGTGAATTTACCCTATTTAGACTTAAACGATCATTCGTGTACTACTCAACGACCAATTGTGTACCTTTTGAAACTTGTTCTGCCGAGGTTCAGGTGTGTGGATGACGTGATTAGTACTATTGGTATACGATCGTTAGTGTACTATTCAATGATCGTTCGTGCTTAAAGACAAAATATAGTTGGCTACGGTTTCTAACGAACGTTTCTGCAATCTCAATGATTGTTTGTGCTCCCTGGTTCAAATAATTTGAAATATTTTTTTATAAAAAGGTTTAAAATAATTTTTAATATGAAAATTATTCGGGGAATGACATTCTCCTTTCTTTATAAAAATTCCTCGAAATTTAGGTCGAATGGTACAGTTTTAAAAACATTTAGAAAATAAATCTTGGAATCAAGCAAATATAAAATGGAATTGGAAGATAAAATGATAACATACTAAATAAAACCAAAATTATCCAAACAACTAAAACATCCATAGATAGCAAAATAAATAAAAACATGTAGGCGGCTCCGTCCATGGGCCCGTCGAAGAAGTTGCTAGTGTCAGTCCTCGCTCCTTGCTCCATCCTTTCGCGAAGTTTGTTGACCTCGTTCGTCATCCTTGATATCTTCTGTCTGTCAAGTTCCCATTTGCCTCGTTCCTTATCGAAGACATTGACGTGGTGCTCCACTGTCGTCTAGAGTGGGGTCATCTACTCGCTCAAATAGTCAAATGTAGTGCCCATGGGGTCATGTCTAGATATGACTACTGGACGGTAGTTCGTCCTCCTGATGGTCCTGCTCCTGATATGGCGGCTGACGGCTATGGAGCTGGCTTGGCTAGATGTGACTCACTCCTCCTGATGAAATCCAAATTGAAGGATTTTGCAGGCTCCTGGGCATCTCCTCCAGCTGCTGCTGTAATGCCGTGTCTCCCGGCTATCCTCATAATGAGGCTCCCGAAAGGCATAGCTGAAATCACTGTCCCTCGCTGGATGTTCCACAGAATCCTAATGGCATGGGTGGGAAAGTTGATGGGAGTATGTTGTAGCAAGGTGTACAGGAAATATGCTCTCTCTGGAGCGATCAGCTCAGTATTGGAGATAGGCCAGGGTAGAGGCATGCTGCTACAATTCGGAAGATGAGGCGGTGCTCCATCGGGAGGGAATTGAGATGGTAGATGGTGTCTATCTCACTTTGCTGCTCAATCCCTAATACAACCATGATCTCGCTTTGGGTGGGTATCTGCTCGTCCGGCCCAGGATATGGCGAATCTATGACCTCGGGGGCGAAGGTAACCTCGCAAATGAGATCGGGAGTGACGTGAATTTCCTGCTCTCAGAGCATGGTCATGAAGGTACCATCCTTGTAGCTGTAAATGCTTGCGTAGAACTCGCGAACCAAGGTGGCTGACACCTTATCGGCTATGGAGAGCATCTCCGCCTATCCGAGTAGTGCGAACACCTCTCTGACCCTCGGGTGGGCCTTTGCAAGGCTCTCGAAATCCACCCTCCTCTCCATCACTATACTCTTCTGCATGTAACTGTCGAGGAAGAATTTAGATGCCTCATAATTGTGGAATCGGGAGGCATTGTAAATGTCTGTAGGAGAGTCCTCATGAGATCCTTGAGGCGGAGTCGATCCTGACTCGAATGCCGTGGTTTCAAGAACTACCGTAATGGGCAGGTTCCTGGATGTAGAAGCTTTGGCTCTCTTATGCGGCATCGTTTATCTGTTCCAAACTGGAAATACAAAAAAAATTAGAATTCTATCCCTAAGGGTGCATTTGGGATTGCGATTTCATAGACAATAAGTACGATTTTAAACCAAATTGTAAAAATTGGATTGTTTGGGAACTGTGTTTTTAAAAAATTGCGATTTGAAAATGCAGAAAATTTGCGTTTTAAAATTGCAGATAAGGGGATGCTTTTTTGAAAACACATAATTTTAAAGGTTAAACTGCGATTCTAAAGGCCAAACTGTGATTTTGCCAAATACATAACTGCGTTTTCAAAAATCACGTTTTCAAATCACACTTTTTTAAATCATAATTTTTAAAATCGCACTTTTTGAAATCGCAATCCCAAATGGGTCCTAAATGTCCTAAAATTTTAACATGGGAAAAAGAATAAGGGCGAGGAAAATTCCCGCACTTAAGGCACAATGAGACAAAATTACAATATTCTTATAAAAGAAATTATGGTATGAGTAAGGCTAGGGTTAACGGAAAATTCCGGAGAATAGTCGCAAAAAGAGAGAATTACCCCTATGGGCTTTTCTAGTATGGGTCTCAATGGTAGCAAAATATGGAATTCGGGCCAAGGTTTGTTCATTGGGGCATTTCGTTGAACACTTGGTGTTTGCAAAAATTTGGGCTCGACGGGGTCACGAGATTAGCAGGTCACGACCAAAACACAACAAAATCATCATTAGGTCCAATCCTAATGAACTAATACACGAAAATCATCAAGAAATCAAAGTGATTTTCGGATTTGGGCAAAAATACCCCAAATACGAATGGATTCGGTTTTCATGGGTTTGGGATGTTGAAATCATCCTATCTAATCACTAAAACCAACCCACAAGAATCCTAGAACAATTATATGTAAATATTAAAGCATGGAATCGTTTAAATCAAAAACCCCTAAATCAAAACCCTAGATTTTGAAAAAAATTAAGAAATAATCCAAAACAATAGGTTAAGAACATGCTAGCCTTGGTTTAAATCCGTGAAATGCACTTGAATCCTTCAAAATCTGGTCAATTTGGGAGAGATGTGACCGAAAAACTTTTTGGTAGAGAGAGATTTGAGAGAAATGTGTTTTTGGAAGTGGGTTTGGCGTTTGAAATTCAAACTTAATGTATTATGGGTTTAAACGACCATTCCTTTATTGAGGGGAACGTTTGTTAACGATCGTTCCTTGACACAAAGGAAAGTTTGTTTCAAACAGATTTTTTTTTTTTTTAAACAAACTTCTTCCTTCAAAAGGTGCTCCAAATCATTTTAGATGAACAACTATTTTTCTTAAAATTGATCATCTTATTAAAACATGCAACTACCCAAAATTGCAACCCTGATTTAGCCATGAGGTGCGTGTATCTAACTACACTACTCTACGTACTGGGTTACTAATCGACTAAGCGTCAAATTACTCGTCGCTGCTGGATTCATCGTCAGATGGTCTTCTTAATCCTTGAACATTGCTTTAAGATCCCTTTCATTGCTTAGAAGGAAAGCTGCCTTGTGGGGATGAGTCCCTTTGTGTAGTGCTCCATCCTTTAGCAATTGTATCTCTTTTTGCGTCATTTCAGCGTACTCGTCTGCCACATGATTCATGTGAGCTACTATCTGGAGTCTTCTCCTTGGGCTTAGATTAGGGTTATCTCCCCTAGGAATTGGCAGAAAATCTCTCATGGAAAACACATTGCGGCGTTTCCACTTAGGTGGTGTGGTCTCGAGGCTTTTTATCGGACGTCCTTGTTCTCTTGCTAGTGGCTTTTGCTCAAGTATCGGGCTATGATCCTTGGAACTTCTAGATGCAGCAAGAGAATTATACCCTGGCACATAAGGTTCATATTATTGGGAATATGAGTGCAAATTCAAAAATTGCGCAGCAGAAAAATAATATATTCCCTACTCAGGATCTAATCTATGAAGAATATACGAAGAACACTACTATTTATAATAAACTAGCAAGAACATAAAATTACTCACTTGCTAACTAGGGTCACGCCTTGGCTATATGAGCGAAGAATCCTCTCCTTGACGAACGCTTCAAGAACTCCTCAGATCTTCTCACCAATGACTAGCAATAACCAAAGAGTGTGAGCTCCTTCTAACTTTTCAAAATTTTAACTTAGCTCTCCGAATAAATATTCAAGGAGTGCTTTCAATTCTTAGCAATGGCTAAAAGAATTGTGTTGGAGTGTTTTTTAACTGAGCCATAGGGTCCTCTATTTATATTCTTGAAATGAGCATATGAGAAATAAAAGAAGTAATGTGGGACAGCAAGGAAGAGGGTAGATGGCTAGGGTTTGCAAAACTCTAGCCTCCACCTCCTTAGGAGGTGACGCATGGGCCAGGGAAATTTTCCCTGGCCTATGCGTCACTTACTAGTGACTTGGGCTTGGGTTTTATCCCAAGCCCACCTCTCCCACTTCTTTCTCTGTACAGTCTTTCATTTGGACCTATATTTTATTTAATTAAAACAACCTGTTTATTAAAATAATAAGCCCAAGTTTAAATAAATAAAATAACCTTTCCAACAAATAAATAATAGACCTGTCCATGCTTAATTTTTAATAGCTTGATTAGGGACCCAAAGAAAAAAATATTTTCGGCTCCAATAGTATCCGATTATCCCAAATCACTATTAATTACAATTAACGCCACTACATAATTTTAACTGCACTCCGAAAAATATTCTTGATTAAATCAACAAAGTTCTCTTTGACATTTACCATAAGTATGATTCCTCCATAAAGTCCTCTATAGACGAATAAGGGCTGAGATACTGTTACAATATATTCTCTACCTCTTAATCTTTGTGTACCAGATTTCTATTATCTCATTATTCTCTCTCCTGTGAGTATCCATCCACTAGGTATAAGTTGGAGTTAACCTTACCAAATGCTCTGATCAAAGACTTAGAGAATAACACTAAATAAAATCCTATTCAAGGGGAGACTTCGTGTCCTTTTTATCAAAGCAGGATTTGGATTTCCTATTGAGAAAAGCTCTGCTCACGATGCTACATATGATCACCCAATCACAAAAACCATGTTGACCTCAAACAGCTAAGGCCTTAGTTTACAATGTATCAAAGTAAAGACATTTGACATCTGTGTTTGTTTTTCTCTCAGGATTTAGAATCTCAAGTATAAACAGTCTGAGAGTTATATCTTTCCTAAAAACAATATTTTAACAGAAAAGAAAACTCCCGGTCCGTTCAGTAAATACCACCCTATACACCTACACATCAACCCGAAGTATATGCTTCGCCTGATTAAGGTAAATCTCACAATTGATGCGTAACAGTCTTACTTGATGGAATGTCCAGTTTCATCATGACTACGAACAAATCGTTTTCGGAGTACAAGGCTTATGGTCTTAGACCTTGTGTGACAAAACCTTACTTACACTTATAGGCCATACTCATTGCATTNACAGAAAAGAAAACTCCCGGTCCGTTCAGTAAATACCACCCTATACACCTACACATCAACCCGAAGTATATGCTTCGCCTGATTAAGGTAAATCTCACAATTGATGCGTAACAGTCTTACTTGATGGAATGTCCAGTTTCATCATGACTACGAACAAATCGTTTTCGGAGTACAAGGCTTATGGTCTTAGACCTTGTGTGACAAAACCTTACTTACACTTATAGGCCATACTCATTGCATTCCCTGGATCTTTCATATGGGGATAATCATAAAAAAATCATACAAAAGACTATAGGGCATATGCTCAAATATATATATTATATATATATATATATATATATGTGTAATCAATAAATATTTATTTATTACAAACTACAAAGTCAATCATATCATAATCTTGGGATTTAGGGCATAATCCCCAACACGTATTCTATTGGTCATTCTTGCACAGTTGTCCTTATCTTGCAGCGGTTGTCGAGTTGCTTGAATAGTAGGGTCAGATGACTGCAACGAGGCAAATGCATATAAGATCCCCATGATTCTTATTAATCTATCGCAATCAAATAGGCTATTCACTTAGCCTACACCTCAATCATCCTTACTACCTCTATTCTTATGCTCTAGTCCTTTTATAATCGATCCTATTGAATTACCTCCAAAGGTCAGACCAGTTATGTGATTTATCCAAGCCAATGCTCTAATATCATCTGTAATGCTCCACTCAAATTAATTAACTTGTAGTTAATTCCGTGGTACATCTCCCAGCCTTAACCACACAGATTAAGACTCATGGATCCTTTTACCCTCGTAGAATGAGGATCTATAAGACATCGGCTTAAAGATCACCAAAATTCTCCGGTTTAGGTCAATTAATTTAACTCACACGAAGTACTTCATTGTAGGGTGTCCATACCAATTAATGGGTAATTGACTGGATCCGTTACTTATAACTACTTGATACCATTTATCAAAGCTGATAGCGGAAGTAGCTGATTTGAACTTAGAAAACATCATATCGGTATATTGAGTTTTATCATCAATAATGAACACAGAGCTTAACAACTAAATCAACCATTCAAACCTAAATATGCGAACTGCCTTTCTGGTATCATTCTCTTGAAGAAATAACTCACACCTGGTTGAATTCCTGATGGTAAAACACCGGGATGTTTTACAGGGAAGAAAAATAACTGAGTAAGTTTACCGACTTAGTAAGTAAAAGAGCATGAAGCTGTCTTTATGAAACAACTTCCAAAATGGTCATAATTGTCATGATTTTATTGGAATTTATAAAATGGCACTCTATTTCCATTATTACACTAAAAGAAAGCTTTGATTTGTTTTTGAAGAAGTAGCATAATTTCGACAATTGAGTACTTAAGTTTTAATCCAAGGAACATGCTATACATATATTAAGAATTAGTCATATGTTAATAATATGGTTTACCTGAGATATTACCCCATCTCAGCAGGGTTTGTGCATCCTGAAGGACTTCTGGTACAATTCTGGTGCCCCAGATATTGCATAAACGTATCGTCTTATACTAGCAGTCTGACCGAGTCCGACCTCAGGTGGCCCGTTTACTTATTGTAACGCCTCGCTCTAAATTCATAGAGCAAAAGTGGAAATAAAATTTTTCCTTCCTCAATAAGCCACAAGACGTTACTACTACATCATTTAACGATATACGCAGCGGAAACACCTATAATAATTTAATCTTTCAATGACCTGATAAACTTATCAATAAAATAACCAGAGCTTACTATTACATTACATCAAATCATTACATCAAACTCTCAATAAATAATACATCATCACAATAGCTTGCCACACTAGGCATCAATACAAATCTACAAAGGTTGACTAAGCTTAAGTCAACGCATCATCAGCTAGCATATCCAAATATACTCCAGTATGACTTCTAACTCGCATGCGAACCAATGCTAATCTCTCAACCTGCAACCAAAGCAATGTCTAAGCGTTCGCAGAGTTATCCACGATCGCCAGGCGGATATATGAGTCCACGGTCTCAGCGGTATAAGAAATCACTAAGTTTCACATTGAGCCAATCTTTTTGTTTCTACTTAGTTTACAACAACAGCTACCTTTAATTTATAAAACATCTTACATTAAAAACATGACGTAGCTGATGAAGTAAACACCGTAGTTATGAAATCATTTGAAACGTAATACATAGCTGTGAATGTATACATGTATTCCGAGTTGATCGGTCGCACATGCATATAAACGCATCTATACATAACTTTTACAAATATGTATTAGCTATACAAATACATATGTATTCCGTTCAACTTTGTCACGTTCTACATACATATTGTATAACAAAGTCATACTCATAAAATCATCATATGTAAACCAGCTGTAGACATATACATATGTGCTATTCCATTCAACTTCATATACATGCAAATACATCTAGCATGAAATCTCATAAAACATAATACATTTACATATCATTAAACACAACCATGCAATACATACTTTGACATTCATCATCTCATTCTTCATATACATACAAATACATCTAACATGAAATCTCATAAAACATAATACATTTACATATCATTAAAACATAACCGTGCAATACATACTTTGACATTCATCATCTCATTCTTCATATACATACAAATACATTTAACATGAAATCTCATAAAACATAAAAACATTTACATATCATTAAAACATAACCGTGCAATACATACTTTGACATTCATCATCTCATTCTTCATATACATACAAATACATCTAACATGAAATCTCATAAAACTTAATACATATACATTCTCAAAATCAGAAACTTGTCATGCATGCTTCCACATTCATACTTTTCATATTATAACTTTAAACTTTCGTAAGGGCATATCCCCTTTTCATTTTCGTAAGGGCATATCCCTTTTCATTCTCGTAAGGGCATATCCCTTTTCATCTTATGTGAAGGCCCACACCCCATATCGGGCGGCAGCGGTCCAATACCCACCTTCATTTAATCTTTATTCTCGTAAGGGCATATCCCCTTTTCATCTTATGTGAAGGCCCACACCCCATATCGGGCGGCAGCGGTCCATATCGACACTTCATTTAATCTTTATTCTCGTAAGGGCATATCCCCTTTTCATTCTCGTAAGGGCATATCCCCTTTTCATCTCGTAAGGGCATATCCCTTTTCATTCTCGTAAGGGCATATCCCTTTTCATCTCGTAAGGGCATACCCCTTTTCATCTCGTAAGGCATATCCCTTTTCAAATTTCGTAAAGACATTACATTCTTTCAAAAACATATCATTTTACTAGCATCACATGCTCATGGTATAAAACATCTCATTTTCTTTCTTTCATGATCATGCATCATTTAACATCCTTTCATAAATCATGTTTCATCAAACACTTTGTAATATAATTCAGAGTATCAAGATATCATCATATAAACATTAACATAAAATATTATTGGCTCGAACTCAATATTATCTTTGAAAGCATAAAAAAATAGTATCTTTTCTCAGTGAGTAATTATACTCACCTTAAGAGACCAGGAGGGGTCACAACTAAGGCACTTCAGCTTGCTTACTCTTTCGAAATGCTACCACGATCCAATTATCTTGCACTACATTGGAGGACTAGCTTTAGTCTTAAGCCTCAAATCTCATGTAACATACCTGCAATTAATCACGACATTAAACTTTGCTAAACTATCGAACCCTAAACCTTAATACACATAGAGCTACCCGTGCGCACTCTTGAACATTTTTCACTATCCCAAAACTAGCTAGATACCTTGATCCTCTAGAAAGCTAACGCACGAAATGACTTATTCTAATTAATTACATACAAAGAATTCACCCTTTGTATTCTCAATTTGTTACCTTATCTATTTAAGTTAACAAAGTATGTTTTGGTCATATATATATATTACGCACTTATTAAATTAGATCTAACTCAATAATACGCTTAACCACTTTATTATACATGAATAAAAGCACTACTCATTTAATTACCTCCAAGTAAATTCAAAGCTTATTTATGTGCTTCTATGAGATTATTAATTTATATTTATCGACTTAAGGCTATTTGAGTTATATTATTATCCTTGTTCTTTGATTAGTTAAACATCTAAGTAACTTTGACCATATGCTATAATGACTTAGTAAGTTTATAACTATTTAGATTTAACTATAATCTCATATTAGAATATATCTATTTATTTATCTAACACCCATTTGTTATTTATTCTCCTATTGTTCATTTACTTTTTATTTAACTACTAATCACACTCGATGGGTTTACATCCTCATGATCATATTGCCCAACATTCCAATCCATGCTTAACTAACTCACTTAAACTTCTAGGCAACAATCAACTTAATCACCTTCAACTCAAACAACTTATCTTTATACTCCAAAACATATCAAGGAATTACCTATTAACTTATTCCAACAAAACTCAATCAAGATTCCATTACTAAACTTCCACTTCCTATAACTACATACCCATCCGGCTTAAATACTCGAGCATCATATTTTCTCTATCCAAAATCCCACTTAGTAAAGCTCCAAGCAACACAATTCCAGCCCATTATTAGTTAACACAAAATGCCCAAAAGTTCTATCATCTAATCCTCCAAATTCAGCATTCATACTTCTAGCAAAACAACCAACACAACATTGTACCCCAATGGCTTGGCTTACCAAAACAGCCCATATAAATCCATAAAACATAATCACAACAAATGAGAATCTTCATCCTAACAATAAATCAAGAGCCTATCTACAACCCTTCAATTTTATTAACAATTAATAATCTCATAAAAATCTACCATAATACATCAAAAATAAAAGCTCTAACCCATGGCTAAACACCATCAAATTAGCTAGGAATTTCAGCCATCAAAGTAGTCCATCTAAACAGAAATTAAACTCTGAATCAGAACACAATTTAGCCATCAAATCAGCCCATGATCAACTACTCATTATGCCAAAATCAAGACAACAACAACCATCTCCAACTCATTCGGCCAGCTCTAAAACAACATAAAGTAAAAGCTGAAACTCCATTCAAAACATTTAAAATCATCAATCTGCAATTTATACCCATTCGGCCATAACCACAAAATAGCAAGAAACCCTCACAAAAAGGCCATTCGGCCATGCATGGAAACCCCAACAATAATCCAAATTAGCCCAACAATCTAACTCTATGAACACCCACTCAGTCAATACAACAATAATTCATCAATTTCGACCAACAAAGCAACCCATTCGGTTAACACACTAAGCAAGACTTTAATTTCCCAAATCAACACTTCAAGCTCACATGCAAATACCCAATCGGCTAACACAACAATAAGCCATTAATTTCGTGCTAAAATTCAGTGGGTATAACAAAAATATAGAGAAGAGGCAAAGGATTTTACCTCACAAAGATACCCACGGCCGAACCCATCTTTGGCTTCACCATTTCTGCATCATTCCCTCTCCCCAAACCCACGGTCTGCTCTCTCTCACGATCTGGTCTGTTGAGGATACAGCCAGCAGCTATGCTGTTGGCGTGAAGCAGGACGGAGCAGGGAAGAAGAAGAGAAAAAGAAGAAGAACGTGATGCTGGGCGTGAACAAGAGACCACGGGAAGGAGAGAAAGAAAAAGGGAGGAAATGGGCTGCTGCAGAACGTGCGTGACAGAAGCAGGGAAAGGAAGAAAAGAAAAGAAGAAAAGAAAAAGGAAAGACAAGGGGAGAGAGGGATGTGCGTGTATGGTAATGAGAGAGACGTGTCCCTCTCTTGTGATCCCATCTGGACAGCCACAGCCCATGTGGCATGTGGATAAAGCTCCACATGATAAAACCCTTATCTTTTTCAAATTGTATTATTACCCCCACTTGATTTAAATTATATCACTTGATAATTAATATTTTACCTCATACTTAATTTAACTACCATTTACCATTACAATTAATTATTTACCACCATAGGATTCATATTATTATTTTATTATTCAAATCTCATTAATCATCCTTTAATCTATTTTATTTATTAATCAATTACACTAACTTATTTCTCTTTGTTAATTAAAACTCCTATTACATAAATACATCACCATTAAACAACATTGTTATTATAATTATTACCACTATATTTATTATTAACTAATCTTATTTCCATTAATTTCAATTGCTTAGTAATAAATTCTTTAATTATTTTCTTGGGCATCACCAACTATCAAAGCCGTAACAGTGACTACTCTCAAAGAATGGTGTGCCGGGCACAAAACTATACCCATTGGATCCAACGCCCACATTTATCAATAAAACAATTGACCAAAGAATTAACTCATATAATAGTAAGCGTATGACCATTATACCTCACGAACAGGTGTACCATGTCATACGATGCAGTTATTGTTCTTTTATTGAAAAATAAGGATACTCACATAAGCAATTATTTTAACATGAAAAGAGTGTGCTCAGTCAACTAACATATCGCATGTCATAGTAGAAGAAGTTTCATTACTAAGTTATTTACTTACCCCGAACGCTTATCCAATTCTCTGGTCATCCCGAAACTCTTATTGCTGCGAGACACATTCAAAATATGCTAAGAATGCTATCTTACTCCCAAGGATCACTAATAAAGCATATAGTCCAAAGTTAACATAAACAAAACTCTAATCATGCAAATCCTGAGTACCAATGTTCATTCCTTGCAAAGATCGATCGTTCCTATCCCTGGTAAACGATCGTTCGTTGTATACTGTGGATCGTTAGTTTGTAAGTCAGAATGCATGACAGAATTTAAAGTAACATAGAAACCTATTTTAAACCAAATCTAACCCCTCTAATAATCTCATATAATCATATTAAAACACATGAATATGAAAGATTGTGAAAACATACGTAAGTTTATAATCTGTTTATGAAAACGTATTATTAACATAAAAATAATCAAACCCTTAAAATATGTGTAGTATAAACCTTAAAACACAAGGTTCAACAATTGATGAGTAAAACACTACTAAATAGAATCTAGATGGGGGAAGTTTTGGGGTTTACCTCTTTGGGGAATGAAGTCCTTCAAGCCCTCTCTTCCTTCTACAAGGATTTATCTCTCTTAATCTCTTATAGATTTGCATGGAATAGTTCTGGAATGAGTGGTAAATGGTCTGAGGGATGAAGGGGGATATGTATAGAAGAAGTTGTTGAGTGAAGGTGGTCTAAAAGTGAATTTACCCTATTTAGACTTAAACAATCGTTCGTGTACTACTTAATGATCGATCGTGTACCTTCTGACACATGTTTTGTCGAGGGTCAGATGCGTGGTTGATATGAACAGTATTATTGGTATACGATCATTCGTATACTATTCAACCATCGTTCGTGCTTAAAGACAAAATAGAGCTGACTAGGGTTTCCAACTAATGTTCCTGTGATCACAACGATCGTTTGTTGCTCTCTGGTTTAAATAATTTGAAATATTGTTTTGCAAAAAGCTATAAAATAATTTTTAATATAAAAATTATTCAAGGTATGACACTTCCGCGGTAAACTCTCACCTTTAAGAGTGTATGATCTTTGAATTTTAACATGGAAGCGGTTAAGGTTAAGGGGTGAACCAGTAAGTCATTTACTAATTAAATGATTTTGTTGGGGCGTTATATGCATGGTCAGGGAAGGAGGGAGGGGGGGTCGAGAGAGGTCAAATGCCCCCCTCACCTCTTAAAAATTTTCCTTGCTCGTTGAATTTCTCTCTTTGCCCAGGTTACCCACCCTAAAAAATTGAATGCTTGAATAATAAAAAGGCATCTAAGGCTTAGTATCCAATACACCCAGATAGTCCCAATAAGACATAGCATGTATAAAACAAACACGAGTTATAAAAAATGTCCAGGAAATTAGATAAAGCAACCCTACAAAATAACTACAAGCGAACAATTTTTCGATCCTTGTTATTCTTTTCATAATAAATCCAGTAAACAAAAATAAAATAAAAAATAAAATAAAAACTAAAACCAAGAAGTGAAAACTCGATGAGACAGCGAAAATTGAGAGAAACAAAGAAAGGGGAATAGAAAAATATGTAAACTGAACGTGACGTAGGAACAGGTTGGAATGGTAGAGATGGAGTGGGATTTGGCGTGGTTGAAGGCCGTAACGCAGAGTTGGGAAGCCAAGCCTAGGCCTCTCTTGGAAGATGGTACGAAGGTGTGGACCAAGTTCATGACTTTTCCATCCTTCTTGATCACGTCTTCTATGCATGCCTTCTTATTTTGTTGGGTTGCTTTCTCTAAGAAAGTAGAGAGCTGCGACGAAAATCAGGGAAAAAAAAAGATCATTACCCATTTTCGTGAATTTTGAATTTTGAAAGGAAAAGAAAAAGAAATTTCCTTTGATATCGAGTTGTGCCGTTGTGGTACTCAATTTTACTTACCATAAGGATCTGGGAAACGTTACAGAAGGTAATATTGTACGACAGACATGGCTAAGGAAAATGACATGGCAAAGGTTGCTGTAGCACTTGACACCTGAAAGTTATAAAGCAATTAATCCAGCAAACTCAAGGTTTAAAATCATAAAAGGAAATCGATTTTTTTAAGCGAGAATATTTATCACCGGTTCTATCAAGCATCAAACAATTCCACACGTGTTTGGACTGCTCAAGTTAGTTGCATCAGCAACTTGAACAAACTGAACACGTGTTACAAATGAGATTGGACTGAAGCAAACTGAAATTAGTTAATTAGTTCTTGTATAGCTGGCATTCAGTTTCATGTATAGATTCTTGTTAGTTAGATGAAAACACCATATATATATTCTGTAATATGTAAACTCTGATTCATTCAATGAAATAGTCTTTCTTTTCCAAATTTCAATTTCAATTTCCAATATGGTATCAGAGCTTTTCCTCTGAATTTTCTTTCTTTCCGCATCAACTTTCCAAGCTTTGCTTTTCAAGCTTTTCTTAACTCATCAACAATGGCTACTTCTAGCCAAACAGAAACTCCTGTTTACTCAGAAATGGATTACTCAAATCCATTCTTTCTTCATCACGGTGACAGTCCTGGAGTTATGCTCGTATCACAGCAACTCACTGGTGAAAACTATAGTTCATGGAAGAGAGCAATGGTGATGGCCTTGACAGCAAAGAACAAAATAGGCTTCGTCAATGGCTCTCTCCCTAAGCCATCAGATGTATCAGATTCTGATCCTCTAAGTTTTGCATGGTGCCGTTGTAACAACATGGTACTCTCATGGCTCCTAAACTCTGTCTCGAAAGAGATAGCAGCCAGCATCATCTACATAGATTCTGCAGCAGATATGTGGATGGATCTTCAAGATCGATTCTCTCAACTCAATGGTCCAAGAGTTTTTCAACTTCAACAGACTATGTCTTCTCTTTCTCAAGAGAATGATTCTGTAAGCACCTATTATACATCCCTAAAAGGTCTCTGGGATGAACTTGATCATCAAGAACCATTTCCTTGTTGCACATGTGGTGCTATGAAGATTTTACAGGCTAAACATCAACGACAATATGTGTATCAATTTCTCATGGGATTGAATGAGAGTTATTCACATGTCAGAGGTCAAATTCTGTTAATGGATCCACTGCCGCCAATGAATAAAGTCTTCTCACTTGTACTTCAAGAAGAGAGGCAGCGTGGAATTTCCATATCAAGCAACTCATTCAATCAAAACACTACTGCCTTGTTCACCAAAGCTGCATCTTCTCAGAATTCCAGTCGATTTGCCAACACCAAAGCAAATCAGACCCGCAAGGATCGTCCTATATGCTCACATTGTGGTATCTCTGGACATACCATGGAGAAATGCTACAAACTCCATGGTTTTCCCCCTGGATACAAATTTACCAAAGGCAAGAATGCACCTCATGCAGCAAATCAAGTCTCTGACAGTGATAATTCTCAACTGCCAATCACTTTTGAGCAGTGTCAACAACTCATGAACATGTTCAAGCCTACACCTCCAGAAACCATTTCATCTTCCAGTCAAGCAGCTTCTGCTAATCAAGTCTCCTCTGCCTCTCCTCAAGATCATCTGATTTCTCATATGGGAGGTAAAGCATCAATTCCAATTCTCTCTTCTTTAGATACAAAACACTCTGTTTTTGCATCTTCAACTTCATCTTTTCATAAAAATTCTCTCACAAATTCTATAAATGCTCCATGGATCATCGATACAGGAGCGACAGATCACATGATCTGTTCTGTTTCTTTATTCACTTCCATCACCTCAGTTGCATCCAAGTCAGTGAAATTACCAAATGGTCATTTTGCATCTGTCACACACATTGGCACAGTTCAGATTTCAAAAACTTTTATCTTGACTGATGTTCTCTGTATTCCTTCATTCAGTTTCAATTTAATTTCTGTTAGCAAGTTGATTAAGACGATGCATTGCTGTCTTATTTTCTTATCTAAATTTTGTTTTATTCAGCACCTTACCCGATGGATGACGATTGGAGTGGGTAAACAGGAAGGAGGTTTGTATCATTTGCTGCAAGATCAAGTTTCTGTTTTACCATTGCAATCAGTTTCCATTAAATCTGATTTGTCAAATTCTGTTCTATCAAATTCTGCTATAGTTCATTCTAGTAATAATGCATCAATAGGGTATCATGATCAGTCTGTAAGCAATAGCTTGTGGCATTACAGACTTGGTCATTTGTCAGATACGCCACTCAAGATGCTATCTCATGTACTTCCTCAGTATATTCATAAATCAAATAAATCTTGCAGTGTATGTCCTTTGGCTAAACAGCATAGATTATCTTTTCCCATTAGTGAATCAAAATCTGTCAAACCCTTTGATCTGATTCATTGTGATCTTTGGGGTCCCTTCTCTACTAAGTCTACTAGTGGATCATCTTATTTCCTTACCATAGTTGATGATCATTCTTGTTTCACATGGGTTCATTTACTGCAAAACAAGTCTCAAACCAGAACTCATATTCAAACCTTCTTTAATATGGTTGAGACACAATTCAATCTCAAAATTAAATGCTTACGTTCAGACAATGGGGCTGAGTTTCATATGAATGACTTTTATTCATCCAAAGGTACCCTTCATCACCTTAGCTGTACTGAAACACCACAACATAACTCAGTTGTTGAAAGGAAACACCAACACATATTAAATGTGGCCAGATCCCTTCGATTCCACTCACATCTTCCCTTACATTTTTGGGGAGATTGTATCCTCACTGCTGTACATTTGATTAATAGGATTCCTACTCCTATTTTGCAAAATAAATCTCCCTTTGAAATCTTATTTTCAACTCAGCCTACCTATTCTCATTTATGTGTCTTTGGCTGCTTATGCTATGCTAATACTCTCACTAGAAATAGACACAAATTCGATGCTAGAGCTAGACCTTGCATCTTTCTAGGTTATCCAGCTTGTGTTAAAGGATACAAACTATATGATCTTCTTTCAAAATCTATTTTAGTTTCCCGAGATGTTATATTTCATGAAACCATATTTCCATATGCTCTTCATCATCCTATCTCTCCAAACCCAACATCACTCAGCAACACTGTCATTCCTCTACCTACATATGACAGTGAATCCTTCTTTCCCCCATCTTTCAACTCAGATCATGATCATCAAAATACAATTCATACCTCTCCTCCAGTAACTCCAAATGAGTTTACATTGCCCATTCCTGATTTACCCATTTCCAATTCTACATCAGATATCCTAGTTCTTCCACCTAGGAAATCTTCTAGAGTGAAACAAAAACCAAGATACTTGCATGATTATCATTGTCACCTGGCTGCTTCCTCTTCTTCACTCTCTTCATCATCAACATCTTCAGGTATGCCTTATGATATATCTTCATTTCTTTCATATACAAAACTTTCACCTAATCAGAAACACTTTAGCTTTTCTGTTTCTTCTATTGTTGAACCTCAATATTACCATCAAGCTGTTAAGCATCCAGAATGGCGTGAGGCTATGAACAATGAGATCAAGGCTCTTGAATTGAATAACACATGGACTATTGTAGATCTTCCTCCATCAAAACAATCAATTGGTTGTAAATGGGTCTACAAAGTTAAACTCAAGTCTGATGGAACTATAGAGAGATATAAAGCAAGATTAGTAGCTAAAGGCTATAATCAATGTGAAGGTCTTGACTATTTTGACACTTTTTCTCCCGTGGCCAAGCTCACCACTGTGAGAACATTACTTGCAATTGCAGCAGCTCGACAATGGCATCTTCACCAATTAGACGTGAATAATGCATTTCTTCATGGTGACCTCAATGAAGAGGTATACATGAAAATGCCTCCTGGTTTCCATAGTAAGGGGGAGTCTAAGGTTTGCAAGCTCAACAAATCTCTTTACGGCCTCAAGCAAGCTTCTAGGCAATGGTTTGCCAAATTCTCATCTGCTCTCTTGGATTTCAATTTTATTCAGTCAAAAGCTGATTATACTCTTTTTACTAGAACTCAAGATTCTTCTTTCATTGCTTTACTTGTTTATGTTGATGACATTGTAATTGCAAGCAATGATTCAGTGGCTGTCTCTCAACTTATTACAGTTCTCAATGACAAGTTTAAGTTGAAAGATCTTGGTCCTTTGAAATTCTTTCTTGGCTTAGAGATTGCTCAGAATAAAGAAGGTATTTCACTTAGTCAAAGAAAGTATGCATTGGAAATACTTGAAGACATTGGTTATCTAGCTTCTAAACCAGCCAAATTCCCAATGGAACCTAATGTCAAGTTCACTAAGGATTCTGGTTCTTTGCTTGTTGATCCAACCTCATATCGAAGGCTTGTGGGCAGATTACTTTATCTCACAATCACACGGCCTGATATATCATATTCAGTCCAGATCCTTAGTCAATTTATGGACAATCCAAGGACCAGTCATTTGGAAGCTGCAAATAGAGTCCTTAGTTACATAAAAGCATCCCCAGGTCAAGGTTTATTTTTTTCTGCTCATTCCTCCCTGCAGCTAAAGGCTTTTTGTGACTCGGATTGGGCTGGTTGTGCTGATACAAGAAGATCAGTTACTGGTTTTTGTATATTTCTAGATGAGTCTTTAATATCTTGGAAATCCAAGAAACAAACAACAGTCTCAAAATCCTCTGCTGAAGCAGAGTATCGAGCAATGGCGTCTACCTGCTGTGAGATTGTGTGGCTTCGTGCTTTACTTCAGGATTTTCAAGTATCTCCTCAAGTAGCTTTGCTTTATTGTGACAGCAAAGCTGCTCTACATATAGCAGCAAATCCTGTCTTCCATGAGCGTACGGAGCACATTGACATTGACTGTCATATAGTTCGAGAAAAACTTCAGCTGGGTATTATTCGCACATTTCATGTTTCTTCTGAGCATCAATTAGCTGACATGTTTACAAAGGCTCTTGGTTATTCAAATTTTTATCCTTTGATGTCCAAGATGAGTCTACATAATATATACTCCTCATCTTGAGGGGGAGTATCAAGCATCAAACAATTCCACACGTTTTTGGACTGCTGAAGTTAGTTGCATCAGCAACTTGAACAAACTGAACATGTGAAGCAACCTGAAGTCAGTTGCATCAGCAACTTGAACAAACTGAACACGTGTTACAAATGAGATTGGACTGAAGCAAACTGAAATTAGTTAATTAGTTCTTGTATAGCTGGCATTCAGTTTCATGTATAGATTCTTGTTAGTTAAATGAAAACACCATATATATATTCTGTAATATGTAAACTCTGATTCATTCAATGAAATAGTCTTTCTTTTCCAAATTTCAATTTCAATTTCCAATAGGTTCACAAAATAATTTCCAGTTATTTAATTAGAATGTACTTTCTGAGGGGGTAAAAGTGAACTTGGAAATTTTGTAGGATCTAAGCACTGAATAAGCTCTTTTGGAGCTCTGCTTCCTTGACTTCATTACCCATTTTCAGGAAGCTATTAATATTAGGAAAAGCTCTAACTTACTCTCCAAGTATGGAGTTTTTGCAATAATAACTTCAAATTTTTAATTTTACAATGTCAGTATGTTAAGAATTTGCTACTTTTTTTTTTTTACTTTTTGGTTAAGATTTTCCATTTGATCCTAGTAGAGGATGCCAAAATCTACAAAATACATTTTTTTTTTTTAAAATAAAAATAAACAAGTGTATTTGTTTTTCCTCACCTTCTTACTTTTTCAAAGCGAGAATTAAAAATAGGATTTGGAGGCAATATATGGCTTAGTTAGTGGCAATTTTTGTCAAATTTGACTTAAGTGCTGTAAAAAAAAAAAAAAAAAAAAAAAACTACAGAGGTCTCATGTATTTTTTTAGTAGTCTATATTTAATTTCACTCGTTTTCTATCTCATGAAAAACTTAGAATTAAATGTGGACAGTTGAAAATATTACAAAAAAATCTATTATAGTTTTCTTTCACGACGCCTAAGCCAAATTCATCCTTATCCAGACTTTGATCGACTATTTACGAGCATGGGTCTTCGCTTATTGTAAGCAATCTTTTCGGTTAATATTAAGTGTACAACCAGATACAAACTTACTGCCTAACATAAATGTGAAAGGGACTTGAAGAGACACAGTAAATGCACCTGAGGAGGGACTCCCAGCTCCAGAAAAAGTGGACCCAATATGAATCCTCCACCAAGACCAAGCAATCCACCCAATAGAGCAGCTAATATGCCACAAGAATAGTACAGAACCAGCTGGTGCACTCGCCAATTTGTGCCTTCTTCTCCCTTTGATGCAATGGTTCTCCGTCCTTTGTACAGATTAACCGCTTCATATGAAGTTACTCCAAAAGTCACTGGGATCTGAAGGACAAAGGACAAACAATCGTTGATATACTCCAGGAATAGATTTCAAGAATCTTTGAATCAAGCTTATAGCTCATCTATAATTCATTCCCAACACAGAATAATTAAAAGGAAGAGAAAAAACGATTAACACACATGATCTGTTCTTATTCAAGTTTTGGAAGGTACCTGTAATAGGTTTAGTACCCAATATGCCACTGAACAAGTAGTTGTGTAATTTTGTGTCCAACACATACAAATAACACTGACATTAATATAAGATTGAGGTAGGGGACCACAATGAAAAAAATATGAAGGCAAAAGCATGGCAGTTGTAACATTCCGACAAAATCATTTAAATGGTAAATGACTTAGTGGTTTGCCTCCTAATCTTAACCTCTCACAGTTTAAAACTCAGGGATCATACACTCTCAGAGGTAAGAGTTTACAACGGAAGACTTGTCATTTATAGAGATAGAGATAGCAACTAATAACCCACAAGCGTAAGAATACCAGAATTACTGAAAAATAGCATTAATATAGCATAAATACCGATGTCTCCAAAAGTATGGTCAAAAACCAGTAATCAAATTAACGTAAAAGTTATAGCCCGAGTATGAGAGAACATCGTCAAAATGAAAGTCTAGCATTCAAAACATAAAGCATGTAACTAGTTATGTCTATCATATCACGTCGAGAATCTCCTTCGCCTCTCCACATCCTACTCAGCTACACAGGGTTGAGCTCCTCAAATATGACTTGGAGAATGCCCTCCAGCTGGACCATACTCCTCGAATACTTTGACATCATCTAAACGTTCTATCAATCATCACAAGATTATAGGTGGAAAAGATATAAGCATAAGTCCACGACTTAGTATAACGCCTCTAAAAGTACTAACCAAACCATGGTAGAATTGTGGTGCCTCCCCAGACTTATTGTAATACCCCGATCCAAACCCTAATTAATATTTGAAGTATTTTAGACCTTGGGGTTAGTTGGAGTCGAGTCGGGGCAAGTTCAGGGAAATTTTGGAGTAAAGTCGGATCGATCCTCAGTAAGGGAGAATCGATCCTCTAAGTATGAGGAATGATCCTGGCCATGTCAACATAGGATCGAACCCAATAGCTTCAGGATCGATCCTATCGCGCTAGGATGCGATTTTAGGGTTTCCCGAAGCCCTAGTGCGGCCGTAACCTCTATGTATTCACCCTTAACCCTCTATTGACCTAGTTGCATGATTTTCAAGATGTGGAAACGCTGTCGGAGTGCCGTTGTGCCGTTCGAAGATTATTCTCTTCGTTCTTCATTGTTTTTGGGAGTTTTCAAGCCCTGCAAGGTGAGTATGATGATTGGTTGCACCAATCATAATTAAACAATCATAATTAAGAGTCGTTTGATTGTTTTTATTTTCGTTAGGTCAGTAGAGTCTTTGTGATGTTTTAGTGTTATAGATAATGCCTATGATTAGGTTTTGATTATTTTATCGTTTTGGGGTTTGTTTTGGAGCTGTTATCTATTTATTTCGAGTTTTGACCATAGGATTTGTATAGATTGACCCTAGATAAGTTCCAAGGGTTAGAATGAGTCATTTTGGATGTCGGGAACATTCTAGATGCGTTGGGAAATGTTTATGCCAGTCCAGGATCGATCTTGATGAAATCAGGATCAATCCCAGGTTGTCAGGATCGATCCTGACCAACTAGGATCGATCCTCAACAGAGAGAATCGATCCTGCCTCAATCCAAGATCGATCCCAGATGTCCAGGATCGATCCTACCTCTGTCCAGAACCTTGTTTTGTTGGTTATTAAGTCCTAGGTTTGTGTCTTTCATCCGAGAGAGTTGTCAAACATTAGGATTGTTTGCAGAGGATCATCTTGAGGAGTGTGGAGTCATTATTGAGGATTTTTCCCACGATTTAGGTGAGTGATTCTCACATGGAAACTGTTATGTATTGCATGGTTACATCATTCTTATTCTGATATAATCAACAAAACATGTATAACTTTTATTGCACGAACTATTTTATGAACATGTGAACTCTTTTTATGCATTAAGAATATGAGATGAATAATGATCGTATAATTATTTTGTCATGCATACTGATAAATGCTGAATGTTACATATTCAAGTTCCTTAATTCACATATGTTAATCTCTTAATTTTCATTATAGTATGATGTTTTGTGTGTTTTTATCTTATTTTGTAGGTTTCAGAAGAAAAGCATTCAAAATCCATCAAGTTCCAAGCTAAGAACAACTTCCAATAAAAAGCTGAAGAAGGAGTGGCTTGAGCCCAGCACAAAACGCTCAAGCGCATCATTGAAGCAAGTGGCTCGAGCGCTAGTTCAGAGTGGCTTGAGCGCACTTGCGCTCGAGCACAATCCTAAGTGGCTCGAGCGTCTTTGTGCGCGGGAACAGTGAAGTTGGCAGAACCAGATATGGAAAGATACAAATCCAACTCCAACTCGATTTTGGAGTTGCTGGGTTGTACGAAATCGACTAGGGTTGCTCTCAAACTCTATAATACACCCTTAAGTTGTCTAAAACAAACACAAGTTGGAGGAGAAGAGTCAAAGGCTTCAAAGAAGGATTTTACTTAGTTTTTCTTTATTTTCGGTTTTTCTTTGTTAATTTCTTATGAGTATGATTTTCATCCGAAATATATGTAGCTAATATTTTAGTTATGGCTCGATTGAAGCCCTAATCATGTCTCTTTAAGGTTTCAATTTGCCTTGCTACAATTCATGTTTTGATACTCAATTAATTTATTCCGAATTTTTGTTTGTTCTCCATATAGGTTATGTATTGGTTTGATCATCTTATGCATATAACATGTGGGGTTTGTTATCTAAGTCAATTTGGATGACCGAGTCCTGAGCCTAGTATAGTGACAAAAGAACCAATTGCGGGTTCTTGGAATCATCAACATGAAAGACAGGAATAGATACCATGTTCTAGGTTTTAGTATGTTTGTCGATTTTCATAGAATTATGTTTTCTTAATGAACAACTTAGTAGATATCATGCTAAATCCTTTGAAAAAGAAAATAATTAAAGTAGATACCATGCCTAATTTGTTGCTTAANAGGAATAGATACCATGTTCTAGGTTTTAGTATGTTTGTCGATTTTCATAGAATTATGTTTTCTTAATGAACAACTTAGTAGATATCATGCTAAATCCTTTGAAAAAGAAAATAATTAAAGTAGATACCATGCCTAATTTGTTGCTTAGAAAAATCAATGGCTTTTTTAGTAGATACTATGCCTTTAGACTGAGACTCAATTGATTTATTCCGGATTTTTGTTCGTTCTCCATATGGGTTATGTATTAGTTTGATCATCTTATGCATGTAACATGTGGGGTTTGTTATCTAGGTCAATTTGGATGACCGAGTCCTGAGCCTAGTATAGTGACAAAAGAACCAATTTCGGGTTCTTGGAATAATCAACATGAAAGACCGGAATAGATACCACATTCTAGGTTTTAGTGTGTTGTCGATTTTCGTAGAATTATGCTTTCTTAAAGAACAACTTAGTAAATACCATGCTAAATCTTTTGAGAAAGAAAAGAATTAAAGTAGATACCATGCCTAATTTGTTGCTTAGGAAAATCAATGGTTTTTGAAGTAGATACCATGCCCTTAAACTGACAAACATTGAGTATCTTGATTTGATTTATAGCATTGTGTACATTGTTAATCTTAATTGAGTATGATTAGTAATGGATATCGAAGCTGTTGTACGAAATACTAACTTAAATAATAAGCTAATATTTGCACGTTTTACTCGCAAGTTCACAAGATCAAAACAATAGTATAGTAGGCAAGTGCGAGATCATTTCCACGGGGATTGGTAGATTATGTTTAGAAGAGCTTTTCGAAACAGAAATTAAAAGGATCAATTTAAGTTGTGGGTTGAAAATTCAAATTTAAAGAAATTAAGACTATGCTGGAAATTAAATAACAAGAAAATAAAATGAGATTTTTGAAAAACAAAAACAATAGGTTGTTTGTGAATAATGGTAAAATAGGATAGGGCATTAATATCCACCACTAATCATATACTTTAAGTATCACGACTTGCATATATTCCAAACCATTTTTGAGATGCTCATGTTTGTCAACCTAAGGGCATGGTATCTACTCCAAAAGTTATTGATTTCCCTAAGCAACGAATTAGGCATGGTATCTACTCTAATTCTTTTCTTTTTCAAAGGGCTTAGTATGATATCTACTAAATTGTTCTTCAAGAAAGCATAATCTATGGAAATCGACAAACACACTTAGTCTAGAACATGGTATCTATTCTAGTTTCTTCATGTTGATTAACTCCAAGAACCTCTAAAAGTTTCTCTTGTCACTCTAATAGGCCCAAAACTCGGTCATCCAAATTGACCTATATGACAATCTCCACATAAAACATGCATATGATAATCAAACACAAACACATCCATGTGAAGAATGAACAAAAAATCGGGAATTAATCAAGTGAGCATCACAAGTAGTTTGAAACAAAACAAATCAAATTCCTTAAAGATTACATGACTAGGGCTTCAATCAAGCCCTATCTAAAAGTTTAGTTACACATAATCAGAAAATACATCATCTTCATACAAGAAAATAGGAAATAAAAGAAAGAGAGACACATTTGGAAGAGTGGCCATGAGGTGTGCTTGTTGGAGCTCCCTAGTTCCTCCCTTCTAGAATGAATGATATCTCTAAAAAATGGCCCCTGACCTAGCTAAAACTGGATGGGTTCCAAGAGAGAGAAAGTTTTACAATTTTCTTAGTCAAAAAGAGGGGAACAAGGAGGAAATTAAGGGGCTGTTCTTTTGCCAATTTCGACTGCCCAAGGCTCTCTAGAGTGGACAAACATCCACCCTCTAGCTGCACCAGCCGCATCTTTTGATTTCTTGGTGATTCCTTTTCACACCTGCAGTACTGGTGTGAATACATGGCCACTGTCCACGTGCTTTTTGACCATCAAAACTTCCGAATTGGATCTTGTGTTGTACAAATATCCATCTAAATAAATAGCCGAATGAATGCAGGTTTTACTCGCAAGTGCATAAGATCAAAACGATAGTATAGTGAACAAGTACGAGATCATTCCCACGAGGATTGGTAAATTGTGTTTAAAGAGAATTTCCTAAAATAAATGTCTTGAATGAAATAAAATATGATTGCAATGGAATAAAGTAAACAATGTAATTGAAAATAATAAATAAAAGGGTAGGGCTCCGATATTCACCGCTAATCATACTCTTTTGAGGAAACGATAGGCACAATGCTATAACTCATATTGTGATGCTCAATGTTTGTCAGCCACAAGGGCATGGTATCTACTCCTAAAGCTATTGATTTCTCTAAGCAACGAGTTAGGCATGGCATCTACTCTAACTCTTTTCTTTCTCAAAGGATTTAGCATTGCATCTACTAAGTTGTTCTTTGAGAAATCATAAATCTATGGAAATCGACAAACACACTCAGGTTGGAACATGGCATCTATTCCAATTGTCTTCATATTGATTATTCTAAGAACCTGTGATGGGGTTCTTTTGTTACTTTAATATGCCCAAGACTCGGCCATCCAAATTGACATATATAACAAATCCATACCACTTGCATATGATGATTAAGCATAAACATGCAAGGAATTCAATCAAACCGGAAGAATCAATTAAGAATCACAAATAGTTGTAGCAAGGCAAATCAAAACCTTAAAGAGACATGATTAGGGCTTCAATTGAGCCCAAACTAAAGTACTAAAAACAACTAAATTCGGACTAAACTATATACATGCAGAAAATAAATAAAGGAAGAAAGAAAAACCAAAACCGCTCTTGATCTAGCCTCCAATTCCTTTCCCAAAGCTTGTGTATTTGTTTTGGAGGACTTAGGAGAGTATTTATAGGGTTTAGGAACAATCCTAATTAATTTTTGTGCACCTTAAGAAGTCCAAGATCGAGTTGGGGTCGAATTACCCTCTTTCCATATCAGTTTTGCCGACTTCAGAGTTTTCCAGCGCATGATGGCGCTTGAGCACCAGAAAGTGGGGATCGAGCGCAGTTGACGCTCGAGCACCATTTTGGGCATTTGAGCGCACCTTGGATGCAAAAACTTTGGCTTAATAATTTGTTTCTCTCTGAGTCCTCTTTCCAACGCACTTGAGTTTGTTTTAATCCGAGTTTTGAGCTGAGAGTTATGGCCAAAATAGTACACAAAGGTCAAATGCTCAACAGCTTTGCACAGTTCATGTGTTTTAAGCCTAAGTTGATGGAATTGACTTCTTTTCTTTCAAAAACTACAAAATAAAGGAAAACAAAAAAACAATACAAAATATCATATTATAATGAACTAAGAGATTAACATATGTGAATTAAGGGGCTTGAATATGTAACATTCAGCACTTATCACACCCTAAACTTACATATTGCTAGTCTCTTAGTAGTACAAAATTGAAAATAAATTATAATTACTCTACATCTTCTGTTGTGGGAAACACGATTGCATTTAGTGTATGCAACAAGCCTTTTAAACCTCTAGGCATCCCTAGTAGGACGAGTGAAGTCTCATTAGGGTTTAACAGGAATGATACCCACAAACATTATACACAACTCATGTTATCTCCAAGACTAAAGTATCATAAACAACCATGATTCTCATTCATTAGCAAGTTTAAAAGGATAAACTCCATCTTCAAAATGAATTGGAATTTCAAAGTCTAACCACTTACAAATGACAAACTGAGATTTCACAAGTTCAATTCAGTGTATAGTGAACCAACACATAATCATGAGGCTTCAAATTAATTCTGATGTGCAATGACTCAATATCTCAAAGTTGATTGGAGTCTTCATCGGACTGAACAACCATGTCATATTAAGAGTCCCTTTTTCTTTTCTTTTCTTTTTTGTCGGGCTGTGCAATGCTCAGTTCTTTTAAGCTTTCTAATTGACCCTTGTTACGAGTGTTAAGTCAATGCTCCCAAACTAGATGGCTTTAGGGCATTAGGTGTAGAGACACCCTTAAGGCTGATAAGTGCTGAATGTTACACATTCAAGCCCCTTAACTGGCATATGTTAAGCCTTAGTTTGTATTGTAATCTAATATTTTGTTTTGTTTTAGGTCTCGTTTGGTTTGCGGAATGACTATTCCATTAGGAAAAGGTATAGCTATTCCTTGGAATAGAAGAAGGTGGAATGGAATAGTTATTCCTATTCCTTAGTTTGGTTGTAATGATGGAATAGAACACTGAATAGATATTCTATTGTTTGGTATAGTGGAATATGCTGGTGAATAGAATCATATTGTAATCAAATTTCTTAAAATACCCTTATAATACAAATATAATTTAAGGACTTTTTTTTTAAAAAAAAAACAAAACAATGTTATACTATAACCTTTTTTTGGTAAAAAAAAAAAAACTGTACAAGTTTTTTTAAAAAAAGTTCATAGATTTTTTGTTTTTTTTTTTAAAAGAAATTGTCAAGTTTTTTTTTCTGTAAAAAAAAAAAAAAAAAAAAAAGCATATCAACAAAATCATCATATTCACCCATCAATTTTATTTGAAAAAAAAAAAAAACGAAAAGCACATCACCAAATGGTTTCATAATACTAAAAAAAAAAAAATGATGTTGGAGTGTGAGGGGCTTTTATGAGAAGATGTTGCAATAATTCTATTCCTGTAGGAAAGGAATAAGTATTCCTCTCATTTTTAAAAGGAATACCTATTCCTCTTCATAAGGGAATAAGTATTCCTATGGGAATAACTATTCCTATGAATAGACTCTTACCAAATAAAGGAATGAGTATTCCATAGGAATAGTCATTCCATTCCAGGACCTATTCCGCAAACCAAACGGGGTCTTAGTGTTTATCTTATTTTGTAGGGCTTAATAGAGAACAAAAGTAATTTTATCAAATTCGGGCTGAAAATACATCAACTTTGGAAAGTTGCTGACCAATGACCTTTGCGCAATCTTTTGACCATAACTTTTGGCTCAAAACTTCGATTGAGGCAAAGTCAAGGGCATTGGAAAGAGGACTCAAAAAGAAACAATTCATCAATAAAAAGTTGAAGCAGAAAATGGGCGCTTGAGCACCCAAAACGAGGATCGAGCCACCAGTGCTCGAGCGCCCAATCCTGGCGCTCGAGCGCCATCGGTTCTTCCTAGAAGCATCGCAGATCAGTTTTGTAACTAACCTTTGTGTACTGTTTTGGCCACAACTCTCAGTAAAAAAATCGGATTGAGTCAAGGTTAGAGGCGTTGGAAAGAAGACTTCAAGATACAAAAATGCTATTTTATGTGAAAGATCAGATTCAGAAGTCTTGTGAGTCAAAAATGCTTGTGAAGTTCACAAAACTTCTGGAAGTGAAAATATCAGCAAATATCTAAAAATCTCGAAAAAATTATCAACAATTGCGGCTTAAGGGATAATTGTGGGCGCCCACTTCTCTCTTCAAAGAAGTCCCAGCTCATTTAAACTCAAGATTTTTCCTTGTTCTTTAGAATATCTTACAAATCTCTTCCTCTATAAAGAAGAAACTTAGTCGAGAAGAAGAAAAAAGGCAGAGTGTGTGTTCTGTGTAGCAGTCCAGTGTATATTTTTACTATTTTTAGCTTAGTTTTCTTTCATTTTTTGTTGTAGGCAGTAGATAGAAGCTCAACCCATAGCTCTTATTCTCCTTAGGAAATGGTTTTCTCAAATTCATGGAGAAATCCAAATCCTTCACGAGGAACTAGACTCTTTGTAGGGTTTGATGTAATTTTTTTCATGGGGCTATGGGTTGATTGTTTTTAGCTAAGATTTTGTAAAAATGGTATGGTGATTGTATATGCATAAGGTTTGTTCTTAACGATTTTACCATTTGAAATGAAAATTGTTCTTTGTCTATGAGGAATATGTTTGAGTTTTGAATGATTTCAATACTTTCAATGTCTTTGATTGAGAAAGTATAAGCTATGCAATGGTGCTTTTGACATGATTTTATGTAAGTTTGATAGGGTATGCTAGGGACTACGACTCAATCCACACTTATAATAACTTAGAATAGGTGGAAAGTGGAGTGGAAACCTATGATACTTTATGCTTATGTCATGAAATTGTGTAGGCTATTGAGAGAACTTATATCGCATGCTAGGAAACACAAGTTATTTCACATGTAGGGTGTTAGGTAAGTGACTAGTGCGAAACTATGATGTTTTATTATTTTCTTTCGGTAGTATTTTCATGTTGAGTTCGTTGTAAGGATTGACAACTCTTACACGCTCATATTATACTTTTGCTCAAGATTCATGTTAGATATAATTTGTTTCTATCTACTCTCGCTGTTATCCTTTATGTCATTTATGTTTCTGTCATTTACATTTATGTCATTTAAGTTTAAAAATAAAAAACCTCTTATTTTCATGACTTGAGTTCGAGAAACTCTCGAAAACTTGATAAACAACCATCACAGTCACTGCGGACGATACCCTCTTTTAGAACTATTCTACAAGGGTACGATCTATCGCGAGCGGTTAATTATAAATTTTAAAATTGGTAGCACTCGCGCGACTATCAATTTTTGGTGCCGTTGCCGGGGAGCTTCTATCTATTGCCTACAACAAAAAATGAAAGAAAACTAAGCTAAAAATAGTAAAAATATACACTGGACTGATACACAGAACACACACTATGCCTTTTTTCTTCTTCTCGGCTGAGTTTCTTCTTTATAGAAGATGAGATTTTTGAGATATTCCAAAGATCAAGGAAAAATTTTGAGTTTAAATGAGCTGAGACTTCTCTGAAGAGAGAAGTCGATGCCCACAATTATCCCTTAAGCCGCAATTGTTGATAATTTTTCCGAGATTTTCAGATATTTGCTGATATTTTCGCTTCTAGAAGTTTTGTAAACTTCACAAGCATTTGTGACCCACAAGACTTTTGAATCTGATCTTTCACATAAAATAGCATTTGTGCGTCTTGAAGTATTCTTTCCAACGCCTCTAACCTTGACTCAATCCAAGTTTTTTACTGAGAGTTATGGTCAAAACAGTATGCCAAGGTCAGTTACGGAACTGATCTGCGATGCTTCTGGAAGAACTGTGATAAGTGCTGAATGTTACACATTCAAGCCCCTTAATTCACATATGTTAATCTCTTAGTTTCATTATAATATGATGTTTTGTGTTGTTTTTGTGTTTTTCCCTTATTTTGTAGGTTTTGGAAGAAAAGAAGTCAATTCCATCAACTCGAGCTCGAAACACATGAACTGTGCAAAGTTGCTGAAAATCTGACCTTTGTGCACTATTTTGGCCATAACTCTTAGCTCAAAACTCGGATTAAGGNGCCTCTAACCTTGACTCAATCCAAGTTTTTTACTGAGAGTTATGGTCAAAACAGTATGCCAAGGTCAGTTACGGAACTGATCTGCGATGCTTCTGGAAGAACTGTGATAAGTGCTGAATGTTACACATTCAAGCCCCTTAATTCACATATGTTAATCTCTTAGTTTCATTATAATATGATGTTTTGTGTTGTTTTTGTGTTTTTCCCTTATTTTGTAGGTTTTGGAAGAAAAGAAGTCAATTCCATCAACTCGAGCTCGAAACACATGAACTGTGCAAAGTTGCTGAAAATCTGACCTTTGTGCACTATTTTGGCCATAACTCTTAGCTCAAAACTCGGATTAAGGCACGGTCAACTGCGTTGGAAAGAGGACTCAGAGAGGAACAAATCATCAAGAAAGAGTTTTTCATCCAAGGTGCGCTCGAGCGCCCAAAATGACGCTCGAGCGCCATGGCGCGCTGGCGCGCTGCATCATGGCACCTGACGCTCGAGCGCCCAAAACTGACGCTCGAGCGTCGTCGTGCGCTGGGAACCTCCGAAGTCTATCGATTATTGAATGCTACACACTCCCTTGAGGCTTCTGACACCTCATCTAAGAGGTTACACACTTCCCTTTGAAACTCTTGTACCTATAACACTACTTTTGATCCTTCTATTGCGAAGGCCACCAGTGTGAAGGTTAAAGCAATGGGAATGGAACACCGGTTATGCAAGGAAACAAACCAAGAAATATCCTGAATAAGCTGTTGTCAATGAAGAGTTTATGTGGGACGAAGGTATTGATATACATGATTTCAGGAACTAAGACTCTTTCTAACAAGTTAAATTCTCGTGGTATGGTCTTAATGATGTCACAAAAGGTTTATCCAACATGGCTGGTGAAGCTTATTGTAAAGAAAATAATCAAACTTTCAAGGTGCATGGAATCGGGTGAGGCCTTATATGGAGATGGGCGTTTAGTTTAGAGATGGAGGAATGGACCTCAATCTGTCCAACATATACCTTGAGAGGTCACACAAGTCTGCTGAGAGACAATAAACCTTAGCACTACTTGGGAGGTAACCCAAGAAGAAATAGTGGTAACTCGAGGGCCACTTCATGCACTAAGAGAGGCCCCCCCCCCCAATATCCTATTAAATTCTTTTGTTTTTCATTATTCCGTTTCATTGTTGTTAGTTCTAATTTTGTTTTAGTTTTCCTTTGTTTTGTTTCAGAGATTTGTTTTTCAGGAAAAGTGTGCTTTGCTTTCAGTTTGGGTATGCTACGAGCCATACCTAGTCCAACCAGTTTTTCTCATCTCCCCTGGTATGATCTTACACTTTCTCTACAAACATGAGGACAATGTGTAATTCAGTTTGGGGGTATGGGAGACACACACACACACACTTGTCCATATTTTTTTGAAAAAAGAATTGCATTTCCCCTTGTTATTCTTAAAATTTGGTTGCATCTGAAACTGTGATTTGAATTTCATTGGCGAGCTTAGAATGTTGAACACATGAACTATGATTAGGATTCTAGGTCTCTGGGGGTTTGCTTAACTTTGGGACATCTAAGCATTCACTTGTTTCAAATCGAATTGCCACCGAGCAGCATTAACCACCTAGTTTTGTGAGGTATGACATGTGAACCTGATTGTGTAATGCTTTCAATGTTTTGAGTAAAGCTGGGTGACTTGTTTTGGAATTGGATACCCTTCCGCCCATTAAAAAAAAAAAAAAAAAAACGCATTTCGAGTTCTTCAGCTGAGTAACTGGACTCTCTTCGCGCTCATTAAGCATTTGAATGTTCAACGTCCAAGAAGGTGCAATTTTGAAATGTTAAGAGTAGAGATCATTTTCAAAGTTTTCACTGAGTAACCACCTGGACATTCTTGCCCGTCACTGAAGCATTGAATGTTCACCGTCAAAGGTGACGGATTCGTTGATTGTTAGGAAAAAAAAAAAAAAGATCATTTCCAGGCTTCAAAGTTTCACTGAGTCAACTGGACTTCTTGCCTCACTAAGCATATGAATGTTCACGTCAAAAAAGGAAATTTTTGGGATTGGTTTGAAAAAAAAAAAAAAAAAGAAAGATAAAAAGGACTCAATTGCCATGGTTTTCATCCGATGAAGACTCCTAGATCACTTGGAATTATTGGAGTCACCTCACCTCAGAATTAATTGAAGCTCATAATTATGTTGGTTCATTTACACTGAATTGAACTTGGAAATCTCAGTTATGCATTTGTGAGGTAGACTTGAAATCCAATTCATTTGAAGATGGAGTTCATCCTTTTAAGCTGCTAATGACTGGACGAATCGTGTTGTTTGATACTTTTAGATCTTGGAGATAAACATGAGTTGTGGTATAATGTTTTTTGGTATGCATTCCTGTTAAACCCTCATGGAGACTCACCTCCGTCTACTAGGGGATGCCTAGAGGTTTAAAAGCTTGTTGCATACCATAAATGCAATCAGTGGTCCCACGACAGAGGGAGGTAGAATAGTTGTCATTTATTTTCAGTTTGTATTGTAAGGGACTACAATAATGTAAGTTTGGGGGGTTTTTGGCGCCGTTGCCAGGGATTGTGTTAAATTGTGTTTTTAAAAGTTTTTCCTTTTAGTTTAGTTGTTTTTGTTTATTTTCATCTAAAAAAAAAAAAAAATTTCTGACTTTTGTTTCAGTTTCTGTTTTGATCTGTTTCTGCAGCAAGGGGGCTCGAGCATTTTTTTCCAAACAACAGCACTGAAGCTGATGTGAACTGCAAAAATCAATTTTTGCCCATGCAAGGACGTCGATCTCAGAATTTAGCCATTATTCCATACAATCCAGAGATTGAACGCACCATTCGACAACCTCGAAGGCTAAAAGAAGACTCTGAAGAAGAAGAGGAATTCGAAGTTGAGGAAAAGATGGCAGAAGCACACATAGAGAATCAACCTGAGCGAAAGCCGATGAAAAGTTCTTTCATTCCACAAAACCTCAATCAACCATCATGCATCGCCTACCAACCAAATGCACAAGGCAGCTTCAATTTATCCCCTCATTTACTCAACATGCTGCCACATTTTAGAGGCACACCCTCCGAGGATCTATACTTGCAGATAAGAGATTTCTTTGATCTTTGCAAGACGCAAAACATTCATGGCTTAACTCCAGAATATATCAGGTTAATCCTCTTCCCTTTTTCATTAAAAGATAATGCTAAGTTGTGGTTGAACTCTTTGGCTGCAGGTTCTATTAACAATTGGGAGTAGTTGGCCACAAAATTTTTAAAGAAATTCTTCCCAGCCCAAAGGACTAGGCAATTGAGGAGGGAGATTCAGACCTTCCAACAAAAAGATGGAGACCTTTTCTTCGAGGCATGAGAGCACTTCAATGAGCTACTTATCAAATGTCCACATCACAACTTATCCCAAGAAGATCAGGTACAAGCGTTCTATGAAGGTTTAGATAATTCTAACAAAAGTCTTGTAGATTCAGCTTGTGGAGGCGTGTTGATGGAGAAAAGTAGTGAAGAAGCCATAGAGCTCTTTGAGACTTTGAGCGAGAACTCCCAACAATTCTCATCCCGAGGGAGGCAAGGACTCAAAGGAAAGGGCGTGTATGAAGTCAATATTAACAATGGAGTCCAATCTCAAATGGCGACAATGGAGAGGAAGCTAGACATTATTGTGAAAGCAATGACATCACACAACATCTCCCAAATTCAGCAAGTACAACAAGTCGAGGTATGTGCTATATGTTCTCATTCTAACCATACCACTGAGACTTGTCCTATGTCTCCATTTGCAGATCAAGAACAGGCCAACTATGTGGGACAAGGTGGATTTCCTCTGAAGAACAATCCATACTCCAACACCTACAATGCAGGGTGGCGAAACCACCATAATTTTCATGGAGTAATAATCAGAATGTGCAGAATCCACAAGGGCAACCACGAAATTTTCAGCAGGGGGGTAATTATCAGGCTCCTCCACAAGTGATGCAACCACATCCAGAGCCGAAAAAGATTGATCTTGAAGGAGCCATACTCCAATTTCTGACTGCGCAACAACAGACCAATGCCCAGACCAGTCAAGCTATTCAGAAATTGGAGGCCACTACCAATCAAACTATTCAGAAATTGGAGGCTACTACCAATCAGGCTATTCAGAGACTAGAAGCACAAATGGGGCAGATGGCTAAGGAGCTAAGCGAAAGGAAGAGAGGTGAATTCCCATCCCAAACAATACCCAATCCAAGAGGACATGAGCAAGTCAATGCTGTGACATCTCTCAGGAGTGGTAAGGTCATTGATAACATGGTGGGAACCACAGAAAAGGAAGTAGAAGCACCTCCAACAAAAGCCACAACTTGCAAAAAGGTAATTGAGAGAGAGTATGTAACATTGCCACCCTTTCCCCAAAGGTTAGTGAAGCCCAAGCAAGAAAAACAATTGCTAGATGTTTTTGAAACCTTAAAGAAAGTTGAAATCAATATTCCTTTACTTGATGCAATTAAACAGATTCCATCTTATGCCAAGTTCTTAAAGGATTGTTGTACTAACAAGAGAAAGTTTCAGGAGCATGAGCAAGTCGCATTAACCGAGGAGGTAAGTGCAGTTTTGCTAAGAAAGTTACCACCTAAGCTGAAAGATCCAGGTAGTTTTACTATCCCATGCAGAATTGGTGACAAACTCTTTGACCATGCTTTGTTAGACTTGGGGGCAGGTATCAATTTACTACCTTATGAGGTTTATCAGAAATTGAGTTTGGGGGAACTTCAACCAACCTATGCCATCATCCTTACCCATTATTTTAGGAAGATCCTTTATGAGCACAGTTGATACTAACATATGTGTCAAAAAGGGTATTATAAGCATGGAAGTAAATGGGGAGAAGGTCGAGTTCAAAGTGTTTGATGCAATGCAGTTACCACAAGATAATCATGAGTGTTTTAATATTGATATGGTACAAAATACTGCTAAAGCAATTTTGCAAGTACCTAACATTGATCCCTTAGAGGTTGCCATGACTCAGAGCTTCGCAAAGCAAGAATGTGAGTTGGAACATGAGCGTATTATCGACATTATTGATGCTACACACTCCCTTGAGGCTTCTACACCTCATCTAAGAAGGTACACACTTCCCTTTGAAACTCTTGTACCTACTAACACTACTTTTGATCCTTCTATTGGCAGGCCACCAGATGTGAAGTTAAAGCATGATGGATATGGAAACACCGAGTTATGCAAGGAACAAACCAAGAAATATCCTGATAAGCTGTTTGTCAAGAAAGAGTTTTATGTGGGACAGAAGGTATTGATATACAATTCAGAACTAAGACTCTTTCCTAACAAGTTAAATTCTCGGTGGTATGGTCCTTATGATGTCACAAAAGTTTATCCACATGGAGCTGTGGAAGCTTA
>FXXK01001216.1:85335-124416 GCA_900184695.1 Betula pendula
GCGCTCGAGCACCAGAAAGTGGGGATCGAGCCCAGCTGATGCTCGAGCGCCATTTTGGGAGCTCGAGCGCACCTTGGATGCAAAAACTTTGGCTTAATGATTTGTTTCTCTTTGAGTCCTCTTTCAAACGCACTTGACCTTGCCTTAATCTGAGTTTTGAGCTGAGAGTTATGGCCAAAATAGTGCACAAAGGTCAAATGCTCAATAGCTTTGCACAGTTCATGTGTTTTAAGCCTGACTTGATGGAATTGACTTCTTTTCTTCCAAAACCTACAAAATAATGGAAAACACAAAAACAACACAAAACATCATATTATAATGAACTAAGAGATTAACATATGTGAATTAAGGGGCTTGAATGTGTAACATTCAGCACTTATCATCTTGCACTTGAAACAAAATTTGTTCAGATCTGAGTCAGCTTTCCAATGCCACTGACCTTGTCTTAATCCAAATTTTGAGCTATGCATTATGGCCAGAACAGTTCGTAAAGGTCAATCTCGGAGCTGCTTGAGTGCGGAATTTTCTGTTATGGAAAAACCTGGGATTTCACATTCGATTTTTATCCTTAAAATGACTGAATTGGATTTTTCACATAAAATAGCATTTGTGAATCCTTGACTTAGCTCTTTAATGCCATTGATTTTGGCTCAATCAAATATTTGAGCTAAAAGTTACGGACACAACAGTGCCCAGAGGTTCATTGCCCAGATTTGACGTTTTAGTAACTCGAATTTTATGGGGTTTTGCTGAAAGACCTGAAAATACTAAAAATCATAAAAACAACCGAAAACATTAAATTACAATAAAACTAAGGTATTAACATATGTAAGTTGATAAGTGCTGAATGTTATACATTCAAGCCCCTTAACTCGCATGTGTTACCTTAGTTTGTGTTATTATTTAATATTTTTGTTGTGTTTAGTGTTGTCTTATTTTTAGGTCTTAAATGCAAATACATGCAAATCTTAAACATTGAGCCTAAAGAGACAACAAAGGAAAGCTGTGGAGCTGAGGAGAAGCCCTGGGATTGATCGCAGTCTACCAGGGATCGATCGCAGCAAGGGATCGATCGTACCATCTGGGGATCGATCGCAGCCTAGGATCGATCGTAGAAAGCAGGGATCGATCCCCATCGGAGCTTCCAGAACGTGAACAGCTGTTTGACAGCTAATAGCGGTGGGGATCTTTCTTGGTCCAAAGTTGCGGCTTGCCAGCACATTGTGGGCGCCGAAATCACTTCTCAGAGGACTCCCAACAGCTGAATCCTTAGATTTTTGGTTTGATCTTTCCTTAAGAAAGATCAAGCCTCTTTTTTCTATATAGTGTATTTTTGAGTCCGAGAATGGACAGTAGCTTAGCTTAGTTTTCATTTCAGAATTGTTTTAGCTTTGTTTTTGCTTTGTTTATATTCTGGACAGTAGGTGGAACTCATCTCATAGTACTTGGTTTCCTTAAGAAGTGGTTCTCTCCAATTCGATGGAGATTCCCATTTTCTTCAGGAGGAACTAAACCTTTTATAAGGTTTTGATGGAATTCATTCCAAGTACTATGGGGTGGTCATGTTTAACTAGGATCTTACTCATTTGGTATAATGATTGTGTAGCCAAAGATGTTGTTCTTCATGTGAAATCCATTTGAGTAATATTACCTTTTCTTGTCTATGAGAAAGTATGTTGCTTGATTGATTACTTAGGCTTTACAATGGTAATTTTTGACATGTTTTATGAGGGTTTGATGGGGTATGCTAGGGACTACGATTCAATCCACATGTAGTTTAATTTAGTTAAGTGGAAAGTTTAGTGGAAACCTAAGATGCTCCATGCTTTTCCCATGAATTGTGTAAGCTTTGAGAGGGGTTTATATTGCATGCTAGGAAGCTTTGATTATCTCACTTTTAGATTAGTAGGTGGGTGGTTAGAGTGTTACTATGATGTCTTATTATTCCCTTTAAAAAGAACTTTCATGAAGAGTAGTTGCAAGGGTTGACACCCTTTGCACTCTCACTTTATACCTTTGACAAAAGATCCATGCTAGATGTTGTTCTCTTGTAGTATGAGGAATGAATGAAGTCAATCCCTTATACTCTCCCTATTCCCTTTATCTTTAATTAGTTGTTGTAGTTTATGTTGAGTAGTGGTTAAAGAATACCAAAATTCTTGTTTTTGATAAGTTGAGTTAGAAGTGATCTTGAGAATTTCATAGTATAACAACCAATACAATCTCTGCGGATCGATACCCTCCCTTAGAGCTATCCTACAAGGATTTGATCTAACACGAGTGGTTTTATAAATTTCAAAATCGTGCCCATTCATTCGTATCATAAGTTAAGGGCTTATTTCGTAGGAAAATGAGATCGGCGACCTTACATGTGAAAAACTCAAATCCTGCAATGGACAGTAGCTTCAGTGCTGCTGTTTAGAAGAGGTACGATCAATCGTAGGGTTTGGGCACTTGATCGCAGCTCTGGATCGATCCTCAGGGAGTGGGGATCGATTGCAGCTGTTGCAAATCATAAACGATATTCTGCAGAAAATTCAGAAACAAATTAGAAGATTTTTTTGAATAAAAAGAAAAATAAATGAATAAAAGGAAAAACTTCTAAACATAATTCAAAGCAATTCCTGACAACGGCGCCAAAAACTTGTACAAATTTACACCTAAATAAATAGGCCAATAAATTCACGTTTTACTCGTAAGTGCACAAGATCAAAACAATAGTATAGAGAGCAAGTACGAGATCATTCTACAAGGATTGGTATAAATTATGCTTTTTAGAGAAATTTCTAAAAAGATATTTTGAATGAGAGAAGGTGAAAATATTAAATTGAAATAATAAGAATAAAAGATAGGGCTTCGATATCTACAGCTAATCATACTCAAATAAGGTAAACAATATGCACAATGCTACAATCATATCAAGATACTCACTGTTTTTCAGCCTAAAGGCATGGTATCTACTCCAAAAGCCATTGATTTCTGTAAGCAACGAATTAGGCATGGTATCTACTCTAATTCTTCTCTTTCTCAAGGGATTTAGCATGGTATCTACTCAGTTGTTGCTTGAGAAAGCATAAATCTATGAAAATCGACAAACACACTAAAACCTAGAACATGATATCTATTCTGGTATTTCATATTGATTCCCCTAGAACCCGCAATTGGTTCTTTTGTTACTCTACTAGGCCTAGGACTCGGTCATCCAAATTGACCTAGATAACAATCTACGCATGTTATATGCATAAGATGATCAAACCCATACATAACCTATAAAAAGAACGAACAAAAACCTGAGATAAAACAATTAAGCATCAAAACATGAATTGTAGCAAAACAAATTAAAACCTTGGTTAGGGCTTCGATCGAGCCCTAACTAAAGTATTAGCTACACATAATTCGGATGAAAATCATCCTCATAAGAAATTAAAACTAAAGAAAAAACTAAGAAAAACCCTTCTTTGAAGCCTTTGATTCTTCTCCTCAAGCTTGCATCTTTGTTTTAGAGGACTTATGGAAGTATTTATAGAGTTTAGGAACAACGCTAATCAATTTCTTGCATCCTAGGAAGTCCAAGATCAAGTTGGGGTTGGATTACCATATTTCCATATCAGTTCTGTGGACTTTAGAATTTTCCAGCGCAAGATTGCGATCAAGCGCCAAGAAATGGGAATTGATGGCAGCTGACGCTCGATCTCCAGTTTGGGCACTTGAGCGCACCTTAAATGCAAAAATATTGGCGTAATGATTTGTTCCTCTCCGAGTCCTCTTTCCAACGCACTTGACATTACCTTAATCTGAGTTTTGACCTAAAAGTTATGGCTAAAATAGTGCATAAAGGTCAAATACTCAGCAGCTTTGCACAGCTCATGTGTTTTAAGCCCGAGTTGATGGAATTGACTTCTTTTCTTCCAAAATCTACAAAATAAGGGAAAACACAAAACAACTCAAAACATCATATTATAATGAAACTAAGATATTAGCATATGTGAATTAAGGGGCTTGAATGTATAACATTAATTTTTATATATATATGACTGTTTCCATGTGCTTTAATCTCACTAAGTGGTGGACTTACAATTGATCTTTGTTTCCTTTCCACCTGTGGGACACTTCGGTGTTTCGCAGATAGTCAGCAAGCTGTAGACGATGGATCCACTAGAGAGATATGCTCGTGTGGAGGATATAGTTTGGGTGATGCTTGAGGAGTTAGATCCGGTCTGGTTACAAGAGATGTGGGATAGCGATGCAGCGACTCGACGAGAGTTGCTGGACATTATCTACTTGGTCTATATGCTTAAGATCCGCCCGTTTTATCCTTGAGATTTTATATTATGTTTTGGAAGACTTGCTTATTCGGAGATGTATTTGTCAACTTAAGATTTTGAAATGACTTAGTTTTATTCCGAATGTTATTTTATTTAATGATATGAGATGATGAATTTTATTTAATTAGATATCTTACAATAAGTTATAATATTCCGCTGCATATGTTAGATGAATCCCTTCGGACTTGTTTACTTAGTGAATGGTTCTCTGGACCATGGCTCTTAGATGTGATATCTAATTATACCATTAATTGGACACTTTGAGGACTCTAATGGATGTTGCAAGATAACTCTAGGAAGGATCTTATCCAAAATATAGGTAGTTAAATTTATAGGAGCTTATGTTTAGGGTTTTGTGTAGTTGTTTTCTTTTAGATGGGTTGGTTTTGATTCTGTTATCCTTGAAGAAGGATGCCTTCGAGGAAGAATGTCGCTACTGGTTCCAATGCTGTTGAGTTGAGAAATGGCAAGAACAACTATGTTGAGAAGTTAATGCTCGAGAGTTCATGGATTTGGTTCAAGGAGGTGTTGTACAAATATCCACCTAAATAAATAGGCGAATAAATGCACGTTTTACTCGCAAGTGCACAAGATCAAAACGATAGTATAGACGGCAAATACGAGATCATTCCCACGAGGATTGGTAAAATATGTTTAAAAAGCAATTCCTAAGAATATATTTTGAATGAAATGATATAAAAGATAGAATTGAAATAATAATATAAAAGCGTAGGGCATCGATATCCACCACTAATCATACTCAATTAAGATTAACAAAATGCACAATGCAACAATCATATCAAGATACTTACTGTTTGTCAGCCTAAGGGCATGGTATCTACTCCAAAAGCCATTGATTCCCTCAAGCAACGAATTAGGCATGGTATCTACTCTAATTCTTTTCTTTCTCAAAGGATTTAGAAAGGTATCTACTAAGTTGTTCTTTGAGAAAGCATAAATCTATGGAAATCGACAAACACACTAAAACCTAAAACAAGGTATCTATTCCAATCTTTCATGTTGATTATCCCAAGAACTTGCAATCGTTCTTTCGTCACTATACTAAGCCCAGGACTCGGTCATCCAAATTAACCTAGATAACAATCTACACATGTTATATGCATAAGATTATCAAACCCATACATAACCCATATGAAGAACGAACAAAAAATCGAAATAAATCAATTAAGCATCAAAACATGAATTGTAGCAAGACAAATTGAAACCTTAAGGAGACATGATTAGAGCTTCAATCGACCGCTAACTAAAGTATTAGCTACACATAATTCGGACGAAAACCATCCTCATAAGAAAATAATAAAGAAAAACTGAAAAGTAAAGTAAAACTAAGAAAAACCCTTCTTTGAAGCCTTTGATTCTTCTCCTCAAGCTTGTGTGTTTGTTTTGGAGGACTTAGGGGAGTATTTATAGAGTTTAGGAAAAATCGTAGTCAATTTCGTGCACCTTAGAAAGTCTAAAAATCGAGTTGGAGTAGGTTTACGATCTTTCCAAATCGGGTTCTGCCGACTTTATTGTTTAGCGTGCAAAGTGGCTCGAGCTAAATATGGATATGGCTCAAGCCAAGTATGGCTCGAGCTAAATATGGATATGGCTCAAGCCAAGTATGGCTCGAGCTAAATATGGATATAGCTCGAGCCAAATTCTTCAGCTTTTCTTCAACATGTCTTCTGAGTTCGGAACTTGATGGAATTGAGTGCTTTTATTCCAAAACCTGAAAAATAAAGGAAAAACACAAAAACAACACAAAATATCATATTATAATGAAACTAAGAGATTAACATATGTGAATTAAGGGATTGAATGTGTAACATTCAGCACTTATCACAGCTCAGTTCCCTTAAGCTTTCTAATTGACCCTTTTAACGAGTGTTAACTCGAGTAAAAAAGGCTACAAAATTAAACTAGCCATAACTTCAACAAATCAAAAATTCTCACCTTTTGACGTGAACATTTATTGCTTGGTGAGGCAAGAAGTCCAGTTACTCAGTGAAAGCTTCGAAAATGGTCTTTAATTTTTATTTTTTTTCACTATGCCAAGGTATCCATCCAACAAGTCACCAATCTTCACCCAAAACATTGAAAGCATATACAATCAGGTTCATATGTCATACCCCACAAACTATTTGCTAATGTGCTCGTGGCAATTCGAATTGAAACAAGTGAAGGATCAGATGCCAAAGGTAAGCAACAAAACGTAGAATCCTAATCATATGATCATATGTTCAACATTCTAAGCCCGTCAATGAAATTCAAATCACACTTCCAGATCAACCAAATTCTTAAGAATAACAAGAATATGCAATTTTTAAAAAAAAATATGGACAAAGTGTGTGTGTGTCTCCCATACTCCCAAACTTGAGTTACACATTGTCCTCAATGTGTAGAGAAAAATGGAAAGATCATACTAGGGAGACGAGAAAGCTGAGTAGGGACGCATGGCTTATAGCATACCCCTAAACTTGAATGTAAGCACACTTATCCTGAAAAACAAAACTCTGGAAAAAAAAAAAACAAAATAGAACTAACAACAATGAACAGAAAATGAAACAAAAATGAAAAACAAAACAGAGAATTTTAAAGGATATGGCTTTTTAATGCATTCAGTAGCTTCAATACTACTCATTCTTCTTGGGTTACCTCCCAAGTAGTGCTAAGTTTATTGTCTTCAGCCAGACTGTGTGACTCTCAAGTAATATGCTGGACAGATCGGAGGGTCACATCCTCATCTCTGAACTGAACGCTATATAACGGTTCACCCGGTGTCCATGCACCTTGAAAGTTTGATTCTTTTCTTTGCAATAAGCCTCCATAGCTCCATGAGGATAAACTTTTGTGACATCATAAGGACCATACCACCGAGACTTGAGCTTATTAGAAAAGAGTCTTAAATCTAAATTGTATATCAACACCTTATGTCCCACATAAAACTCCTTCTTGACAAGCTGGTTATCGGAATATTTCTTGGTTCGTTCCTTGCATAACTCGGTGTTTCCATATCCACCATGCTTCAACTCCAAATTTGGTGTCCGGCCAATAGAAAGATCAAGAGTAGTGTTAGTAGGCACAAGAGTTTCAAAGGATGGTACATACTTACTTGGATGAGGTACAGAAGCCTCAAGGAAGTGTGTGGCATCAATGATGTCGATAACACGTTCATGATTCAGCTCATATTCTTGCTTTGTGAGGTTATGAGTCATGGCAAACTCCAAGGGATCAATGCTGTGTACTTGCAAAATTTCTTTAGCAGTACTTTGGAACACATCAATATTGAAACACTCCTGATTATCTTGTGGTGACTTCATTGCATCAAACACTTTGAACTCGACCTTTTCCCCATTTACTTCTATACTTATAATACCCTTTTTAACACATATGTTAGTATCAACAGTGCTCATGAAGGCCCTACCTAAAATAATGGGTAAGGACGATGGCATGGGTGATTCTTCCATATCTAGGACAACAAAATCAACAGGCACAATAAATTTATCTACCTTAACTAAGACATTTTCTAAAATACCTCTCGGTCGCTTGATGCTTCTATTGGCCAATTGCAATGTAATTGAGGTTAGTTGAAGTTCCCTCAAACTCAATTTCTGATAAACCTCATAAGGTAGTAAATTGAGACCTGCCCCCAAGTCTAACAAAGCACTGTCAAAGAGTTTGTCACCAATTCTGCATGGGATAGTAAAACTACCTGGATCTTTCAGCTTAGGTGGTAGCTTTCTTAACAAAACCACACTTACCTCCTCGGTTAATGCAACTTGCTCATGCTTCTGAAACTTTCTCTTGTTAGTACAACAATCCTTTAAGAACTTGGCATAAGATGGAATCTGTTTAATTGCATCAAGTAAATGAATATTGATTTCAACTTTCTTTATGGTTTCAAAAACATCCAGCAATTGTTTTTCTTTCTTGGGCTTCACTAACCGTTAAGGGAAGGGTGGCAATGTCACATACTCCCTCTCAATTACCTTTTTGGAGGTTGTGGCTTTTGTTGGAGTTGCTTTTACTTCATTTTCTATTCCCACATTGTTATCAATGACCTTACCACTCCTAAGAGATGTCACAGCATTGACCTGCTTATCTCCTCTTGGATTGGGTATTGTTTGCGATGGGAATTCGCCTCTTTTCCTCTCGTTCATCTCCTTGGCCATCTGCCCCACTTGTGTTTCCAATCTCTGAATGGCCTGGCTAGTTGTTGCTTCCAATTTTTGAATAGACAGACTAGTCTGAGCATTAGTCTGTTGCTGTGCAGTTATAAATTGGAGTTTGGCCCCTTCAAGATCATTATTTTTCTGCTCTAGATTGGGTTGCATAACTTGTCATGGAGCTTGATAATTATTCCCCTGTTGGAAATTTCTTTGCTGCCCTTGTGGATTTTGCAAATTCTGATTATTACTCGATGAAAGATTGGGGTGGTTGCACCACCCTACATTGTAGATGTTGGAGTGTGGATTGTTCTTTGGAGGAAATCCACCTTGTCCCACATAGTTGTCTTGTTCTTGCTCTGCAAATGGAGACATAGGGCAAGTCTCAATGGTATGGTTAGAATGAGAACACATGGCACACCTCGACTTGTTGTACTTGCTGAATTGGAGAGATGTTGTGTGATGTCATTGCTTTCACAATCATGTCTAGCTTCCTCTCCATTGTCGCCATTTGAGATTGGACTCCACTGTTGGTACTTATCTCATAAACACCCTTACCTTTTGATACTTTCCTTCCTTTTGATGAGAATTGCTGAGAATTCTCACTTAAAGTTTCAAAGAGCTCAATGGCTTCCTCACTGCTTTTTTCCATCAGCACACCACCACAGGCTGAATCAACAAGACTTTTCTTATTATCATTTAGACCTTCATAGAAAGCTTGTACCTAGTCGTCTTGAGACAAATTGTGGTGTGAACATTTGAGAAGCAGCTCATTGAAATGCTCCCAAGCTTCGAAAAAAAGATCTCCATCCTTTTGTTGAAAAGTCTAAATTTCTCTTCTAAGTTGCCTAGGCCTTTGAACTGGAAAGAATTTTTGTAAAAAATTTTGTGGCCAACTCCTCCCAATTGTTAATAGAACCTGCAGCCAAAGAGTTCAACCACAACTTGGTATTATCTTTCAATGAAAAAGAGAAAAGGATTAACCTGATATGCTTTGGAGTTAAGCCATGAATGTTTTGCGTTTTGCAAAGATCAAAGAAATCTCTTATGTGCAAGTATGGATCCTCGGAGGGGGTGCCTCTAAAATGTGGCAACATGTTGAGTAAATGAGGAGATAAATTGAAGCTACCTTGTGCATTTGGCTGGTAGGCGATGCATGATGGTTGAATGAGGTTTTGTGGAATGAACGAAATTTTCATCGGCTTTCGCTCGGGTTAATTCTCTACGTGTGCTTCTGCCATCTTTTCTTCAACTTCGAATTCCTCTTCTTCTTCAGAGTCTTCTTTTGGCCTTCGAGGTTGTCGAATGGTGCGTTCAATCTCTGGATTGTATGGAATAACGTCTAAGTTCTGAAATCGACAACCTTGCATATGAAAAGTCAATTTCAGCAGTTGATAGCAGCCTCAGTGCTGCTGTCTGAGACAAATTGCTCGAGCCCTCTGTAAAAAGCGCTCGAGCCAAGTTGTGCGCTTGAGCCTAATGAACCATGCGCTTGAGCCACTTGTTGCAAAAACAAAACAGAACAGAAAATTAAAATTTTTTTAATTTTTTTTAGAGAAGTAGAAACAAATAGCTTAAAATAAAAGAAAAAACTTAAAAAACACAATTTAACGCAATCCCCAGCAACGGCGCCAAAAACTTGTTGTACAAATATCCACCTAGATAAATAGGCAAATAAATGCACGTTTTACTCGCAAGTGCACAAGATCAAAACGATAGTATAGACGAGAAATACGAGATCATTCTCACGAGGACTGGTAAAATATGTTTAAAAAGCAATTTCTAAGAATATATTTTGAATTGAATGATATAAAAGATAGAATTGAAATAATAATATAAAAGGGTAGGGCATCGATATCCACCGCTAATCATACTCAATTAAGATTAACAAAATGCACAATGCTACAATCATATCAAGATACTCACTGTTTGTCGGCCTAAGGGCATGGTATCTAATCCAAAAGCCATTAATTCCCCTAAGCAACTAATTAGGCATGGTATCTACTCTAATTCTTTTCTTTCTCAAAGGATTTAGCAAGGTATCTACTAAGTTGTTCTTTGAGAAAGCATAAATCTATGGAAATCAACAAACACACTAAAACCTCGAACATGGCATCTATTTCGGTGTTTGATGTTGATTACCTCAAGAACTCACAACGGTTCTTTCGTCACTCTACTAAGCTCAGGACTCGGTCATCCAAATTGACCTAGATAACAATCTACACATGTTATATGCATAAGATGATCAAACCCATACATAACCCATATGAAGAACGAACAAAAAACCGAGATAAATCAATTAAGCATCAAAACATGAATTGTAGCAAGATAAATTGAAACCTTAAAGAGACATGATTAGGGCTTCTCTTTCGAGCCATAACTAAAGTATTAGCTACACATAATTCGGATGAAAACCATCCTCTTGAGAAAATAACAAAGAAAGACTGAAAAGTAATGAAAAACTAAGAAAAACCCTTCTTTGAAGCCTTTGATTCTTCTCCTCAAGCTTGTGTGTTTGTTTTGGAGGACTTATGGGAGTATTTATAGAGTTTAGGAACAACCCTAGCCAATTTCATGCACCCTAGGAAGTTTAAAATTGAGTTGGAGTAGGTTTAGGATCTTTCCAAATCGAGTTCTGCCGACTTCAGCATTCTAGCTCGCAAAGTGGCTCGAGCTAAATATAGATATGGCTCGAGCGAATTTCTTCAGCTTTTCTCCTACATGTCTTCTGAGCCCGGAACTTGATGGAATTGAGTGTTTTTCTTCCAAAACCTACAAAATAAGGGAAAAACACAAAAACAACAGAAAACATCATATTATAATGAAACTAAGAGATTAACATATGTGAATTAAGGGACTTGAATGTGTAACATTCAGCACTTATCAAGAAGGTTGACAGTGAATGAGTATGCTGCCAGATTCACCTAGTTGTCACGATTTGTTGCGTACCTTATCCCTGATGAGGAGAAGAAAGTGAAGCAGTTGGAGCAAGGCTTGAACCCACACCTTAGGAATTAGATGACGAGTTTGGACATCAAGAGTTTCACCCAGTTAGTGGATAGAGCTTCACTCTATGAGGAGAGCCTGAGAAAGATTGTTTTGGAGATCAAAGGAAGAGGACGTTCGTTCAAGGTTTGACGTCAAGTGGTTCGGGTATGGTCAAGAGGTTTGCTACAGGAAGCAACCAATATCAGAGGTCAACTCAGAATCACCTAGTGACTGCATCAACAGCACCCCAACAGCATCAGCAGCGAGGTCAGTCACAACTTTTTCATCTATCCAACAAAGTGCATTGGGGAGTGTGCAGAGCCGGCACATCAGCTTGCTTCCGATGTGGACTACCGGGACATATTATCAAGGATTGCCCAGTGAAAGCAGCTCAACCTCAAGAGAACAACCCACAGAAGCCATTAGTACCTGCCAGAGTTTATGCCCTCACTGTTGGGGATTATGCTCGAAATCCCAATTATTTACATATTGACATTAATAGTTTGTTACGAATAATTATTATTATTCACTGATTAAATATTTTGTTGCATATAGCATATAATCTTTGTATGATCTCCATTGATTAATCCCCATACAAAGGGCCTAGATAATATATTGAATATGGACTATGGGTGTGAGCAATGGACTTTGTCACACAAGGTCTTAGTCCGTAATCCATGTATTTTTGAAAAGTTTTATAGTTTACAGTCGACAATGGAAATGGGCATTCCATTGGCTAAGATTGCTACACATTGACTTAAGTGATTTACCTTAGTCAGGCGAAGAGGATTCTTCGGGTTGATGTAGTAGGTGTATAAGGTAGTATATATTGAACAAACCGGGAGTTTTCTTTCCATAAAAATACTGTCATTGGGAAAGACACAAAACTCTTAGACCACTTATGAACAATGATTCTAAATCCTGAGGGGAAGTGGATTCAGATATCAAGTGGAGGTCATTTTGATGCAATATGGAGTGAGGCCTTAAACGTTGGTCAACATATCTCTATGCATTGGGTGATCACATGTAGCATTGTGAGGGAAGCTTTGCTCAATAGGGAATCCAAGTCTTTTTAGGATCATATAAAAGGATAAGAAATTTTTCCCTTGACTAAGATATTTATTGGAATTATATAATGGTTTATTCTCAGTCTCTAGCCGAAGCTTTTGGAATGAAGAATTCCAAAAATAACAACTTGTAAAAAGAGTGTTCACAGTTGGGAGAATAAACGGGATAATATATATATGGGAATCAAGGATCAAAGAGGTAGAGAATGTAGTGTGACTCCTAATTCTGCTATGGAATAATTTCATTGAGGAATCAGACTCATATTACGTAAGTAAGTCAAAGGGAACAGTTGTTAATTTTTTAATCAAGAATAAATTCTAGTGTGCAGTTCAATTGTTTAGTAGAATCAATTGTAATTAGGTAGCGACAGGGATGGTTGGTGACTACTTGAGCCAATTTTTTTTTTTTCCTTCGGGTCCCTCACCAAACTATTATGAATTAACCATGGACAGGCTTTTATTTATTTATTGTGCTATTTGTTTTATTTTAATAAAACATGGACTTCATAATTAGGCAAGTTGTTTTAGTTAAATTAAAACATGAACTTATTTAATAAGTAGGTTGTTTTTAATTAATTAAAACATGGGCCAAGGGAAAACTGTACATAGAGGTAAGTGGGAGCATAGGCTTAGAATAAAAACCCAAGCCCCATGCAGTGAGGTGGATGCATGGGCTAGGGAAATAATCCCTGGCCCCATGCATCATTTTCTAGGAAAGAGCGACTACGGTTTTTCCAAACCCTAGCCACCTTTCTTCTTGTGTGGTGGAGGCTAGGACTTCATCCTAGCCGTCCACCACTCTCCTCTCCTTGTTCCACATGGATTATTTTAAAAAGTCTCTCATAAGTTTTCAGAATAAATAGAGGTGCCTATAGCTCTTGGAAAAACACACCAAACACAATTCTTTAGCTTTTGTTAAGAATTAAAGTTCTATTGAGTTAACACTCGAAGGAATTAAGTTCAAAATTTGAAGAGCAAGTTGAACCCACACTCTTGGTTATTTATAGTCATTGGTGAGAAGATTTGAAGGTGTTCTTGGAGGTGTTCTTGGTGTTCTTGATGTTCTTGGAGTATCTTAGAGTCTTCGCTCATAAAGCCAAGGAGTGGCCCTAATCTTCAAGTAAGTAATTTCTTTTTCTTGCAAGTTTAATTATAAAGAGCAATGTTCTTCGCATGTCCTTTTTAGAGTAGATCTTGGTTAGGGAATGGTTTATTTTCCACTATGCTATATTTGCTTTGATATAGTAGTATTCTCAACACTCACTCTAGGAGAGACCAAAGTCGGATCGGATGTGGTGACAAGTACTATTCCTATTCTTTGATTTCAAGCTTCAATTTTATTCGATTTAGGGGCTATCCATTCTTTTATGTCAAGTATGTATGCTAAGTTAACACTACAAAAAACACGCCTTTTAGAGTTGGTTTCAAACCAATTCTAACTAGCCTAAAAGCAACTCTAAATTGATTTATTGGGTCGTTTTGAAAAGGGACCTGTATGTGCAGTCAAGAATTTATGTTAAGGTCGCTTTTCGCCATTAAAGTCGCTTTTCGCCAAAAAGGACCTTAATTAGGGTCACTTTTGCCAAAAGGACATTAATTCGGGCCGCTTTCCAAAAAACCGACCATAAATTTTAGGGTCGGTTCCATGTAACCAACTATAAAATATTATAGTCGGTTTTATGAAAATTGATCATAATTGTTGTCCCTTTCGAAAACATTCACATATGTGGTTTGTTTGGAAAGAGACGACAAATTTAGTCGTTTTTGGAAAGAGACAACAGTTGTAGTCCCTTTCGAAATAAACCGCAGTTGTGGTCCCGTTCAAAACAGACCACAGTTGTAGTCATTTTCAAAAAGAGACTACAATCGTGGTCCCTTTTGAAACCGACCTCAATTGTGGTCTATTTCAAAAGGGACTACACCCGTAGTCGCTTTTTGAAAAAGCGACTTAAATTGTGGTCGTTTTTTTCGTGAAACCGATCACAATTCGAGCCTTTTCAATATCTGTTCATCCTTATTCCTATTAGCCCTTATTACAACATATCGCAAATTCAATGCATAATCCATAATCCATACAGATTACCATATACCAACAACCAACCAAATTCATATTAATACCACCAACCATCCAAAAACAACAATCCAAACACTTACATCAAAATACTGCCAACACTTACATCCATTACATAAATCTAACATTACACCAAAATACCAAAGATAAAATAATACACAACATATAAGTTAAAGTTCAAACTTAGTGTTTTAAACGTTAAGTGTATCTAAGATGATCTTTCTCGTACATGTTTCTTAAATGTCACCAACTTGACTCCCTACAGATGATCTTGGCTGTACAAGGGGGGATGCCGGGTCTTCAGGGTTTTCTTGCAATCCAGTTGGGCTTGGTTTCATCAGTACTTGGAGCATCGTTTGGAAGTGATCCATCTCTTTTAGAGAACCTTTACAACTGAAACAAAAGTGGATTTGAGCTACAAAAAATTATTCCTATTGAAGAAGAAAAGCACAAATAATGTAATAACCTATCTCTTCATTTATCATTTTTATTTCAAAACTAGCTAGTTGTCTAATCACTTGTTAATAATCAAGTTTTAACACCAACTACGTAGCTTATCATCAAAGTAAAATATTTTAAGAGTGTTTATAATCATCTAATGTTAATTGTTTCCTTGCATGCTTAACATTGTTCATAAATGATAGAATTGACCATTGTAGCAACTTGTTTTTAGTTAAAAAAAAAAATAAGAATTTGGGACTTCATAATTTAGATTCCTCCCGGTAAAGAAAGAACTGGGGCTTCTCTAAGTTTTCACACTACTTTGTACTTGCTCCGACACTGTTTTGGTAAAAAAGTCAATTGAATATATGTACATATATCCCTCAATCCACTAAAATTATCTCTATATGTGTGAGAAAAAAGTTATCCATCCACATTTATAAGTTCTAATAAAAGAAAAATGACAGTTTACATTCATCTCATTCAACAACTTTCTTAACTTAATCCCTAGGAAACAAAATCAGAATACAAAATATACCTATCTTAGAAGCACCAAAATCGCCCACACAAGAGGTAGAATGAAAGTAGATATTTTATTCCTAGACCTTCGCATTAATACAGTATATAGGAGAAATATCAATTACCAATATCTGTGATGGAACCAAACATGATGCTTCCTTCTGATGCCCTTACCACGGCGCTTGCCTTTACCCATCTTGAATTTCCTTTGGGACTTCTTCCCTATTCCAGCAACAGGCTTTAAAGAATGCACGCTTTGATTCCCATCAGCCATCTCCACATCTATCAATGATGAAGAAAAAATCCAGATCATCAAACTAGAAAATGCTAACAGACTTTAGAGATAACATTGTTTCCACTTCAAACAATCACTCTGAGTATCTGCACCAATATCTATGTAACCATAAAGATCATCCATGATTACATAGACGAAAAAGAGAATGAGTGAGTCAACAGTCTCAATGAATAAAAATTCATTAAGTTTTTGCAATGAACCGAAAAGTTAGTTTACATGAGTTTACAATAACAGCTACTAAAAATATGGCATTTATTTTGAAACATGAGCAGCTGATAAAGTAAACATATGTAGTCATAAAACATATGAAATATAATAATAGCTGAGTACATATATGTACGTTCCAGTCTCCCGCTTGTACTAAACACATATGTGCCCATCTATGTTATAAGTATATCATATAACTCAGCCACACTCATATACAAGCATTCCTTCCTCTATTGGTGAAAACACGAGCATATAAGCATATCTAAGCAATAAAATATAAATCACATATGTAGCTAGCCGTAAGAATATACATATGTGCTTTCCCATTAAACTTAATATGCATATTAATACGTCTATGATCAATAAAACATAAATCTCATATGCAACTAGCCGTAAAAATATACATATGTACTTTCCCACTAAACCTCATATGCATACTAATACGTCTATAAGAAAATCCAATAAATTATCATGTGAAACATCTCATAAACACCATAATAATCATCATGCTATGCATGCAATGGCACACGGACACCGACCCCCGCAGCAAGGTTCATAGGAACACGAACACCGACCCTCGTGGCAAGGTCCATTGGCACACGAACATCGACCCTTGTGGCAAGGTCCACAAATCATTTTCTATGCTCCTTTCATAATTATGCTCATAAATACCATGCAACAATAATTGCCATAGTTCTTTTCTCAAATCAAATATCAATAAAACATCATAAAGCTCAACTTATCAATAAATCTGCTATAATTATAAATCATCAATATTTCATCATAAATCACTCATCAAATAATCATAAATCTCAAGAAGATAATCGAAAGCACAAATCACATGTTAATATAAAATATCACCAGTTCGTCTTTTAAACCATCATATTATTCATTCAAAATTCTTTAAAAACATTTATTTTGTTTAGCAAGTAACATCTGCTAAACATTGAAAACAAAACATAAACCATTGTAAGGTGTGTATCATTCTCAGTAAGTATAAATACTTACCTTATCCGCTTGATGCTTTGACAATCTCAAGACCTCACACTCATATGCTTTCTTGGAATCTTTCTCGATCCAACTATCGCATACTATGCATGGGAGGACTAGATTCAGCCCTAAGCCTCCAATCCCATTTTATGTGCCTGCAATCAACCGCATCATTAGACCCGGTTAGACTATCAAACTCTAAACCCCATTTCACATAAAGTTACCCACGTGCTCTCACGTTGCATTTCTAACTTTCTTAAAACTAGCTAAACACCGCTACCCATATGCGAGCTAACGCATATAAGGACTTATTCTAATTAATTACACAATTAAGGAATTCACTATTTGTATTATCAATTTATTACATTATTAATTTAGGTTAAGAATGCATGTTTGGACATAATATATATATTATATGCTTGCTAGGTTAAGCACAACTCAATAGTGCACTTAACCACTTATATTGTTTATGAATAAATGCATTAATCATTTATTACAATTCCAAGTGGATTCAAAACCAATATATGTATTTATATAATACTGCTAATTTATATTTATTGACTTTAGGTTACTTTGAAACATATTATTATCCAATGACATTCTCATCTTTAACCATTTTATTTAGTACTCTCATTTGTTTAGTTGAACATATAGGTAACTTTGACCATTATCTTGTTAACTAGTTCCATATTAACTTATCATAGCAAATAGATTATACTTATTTACCTTACATACGTAATCTATTTCATTGTCATTGTCACTTATTACTATAGATTAATATTATCTTTTATTCATTACTCCACTTTATGTCCTTATCATAGTTTATGTTTATCTACTTACTTTTAATTTGTTTCTTATATTGGAATACATCTATCTCCTTTATTTCATATATTACCCATTTATGTCTTACACTTATTCTTATTATTCGCATTCATTTACATCTACTTATTTTATTACAACTATTTATATATCAATCTTTATTTCTTTTATACTTATTCATTTTGAACCATAGCTCACTATGGTTAGGATTTGTTAACTATTAACCTTTCTTTTAACACCTCCTCTTTGATTAATTAAAGACTCAAGTCATTTAGACTTATGAGACTTTTAAGATTTAATGGGTCATTAACATACTTGGATTAAACTATAATATCATATTCTGTCATCTCAAATAATTTATTTATTAATTTAAGTGAAATAAAGAGTCTTGAACTCTCAAAGTCTCATATTTGTATTACATTAACTATTTACATATTAAATAGTTTCTTTATTAAACTTATCTTAACAAACTCTTTATACTTGTTATTTACTATTACTTCCCTTTTTATCCACAAAACCAACAATCTATAATAGACCAAGATTTCTAATAAACAATTTATCTCATGTAGGAGTATGTCTATCTTATTTGTCAACATTTATTCTTCACATAGACATACTCAACTTATAGCCACATAACCTTACTCTTAAACCAACTTCATAACCAATTTCTAATTAAGTTAAAGCCTCAAGCTATAATCAAGAGCCTCAAACAATTCTACAATTTATTATCAATTAATAACTCCATAAATATCTACCAAAATACATCCATTGTAGCAAATTAAATACCCAAACTTCATACACACCCAATTGGCCTTGCTAGAAAATACTTAAGAAAACTTCACTTCCATAGAAACCCATTCCGTGGAACTACCAAAACACCACCAACAACAAAGGCCCCAACTCACGGCTCAACACCATTAAAAACCCCATTCTCAAATTTCAACATCTAAAATCATACTCAAAGAACACCATTCAACCATTGACCCAAAAATCATAAACACTAACAACATCAACCAATTGAAGAAAACAACCCACATCACAACTTATCCTAAGATCAAACCCCAAACCACATCAATTTCATCCAACCAAGCTCATCCAAAAGTCCCAAATGGCCATCAACACAATAACATAGCAAATTCCCCAATATCCAAAACATAAACCCTAATTTTGGACCCAACACAAATCATAGCAATGTATATGATTTATTAGTTCTAAGCTCAATGGTATAACGAAAAATCATGAGAAAAGGCTAGGGATTTACCTCATAAAAAGACCCATGATCGGAACCCATTTTTTGCATCATGATCTCTCTCTCAATCACGGCTTGCATCTCTCTCACTCTCACGATCTGCTCTCTCACACACGGTGCTGGTTTGCTGGAGACACGAACAGCAGCTAGGCTGTTGGCGTGAAGAAGGAAGGAGAAGGGAAAAGAAAAGAGAGAAAGAAAAGGAAGTGGGTGAGGGGTTGGTGCGTGCATGACAGGGAAGGAGAAGGAAGAGAAGAAAGAAAAGGAAAGAAGAAGAGAAAAGGAAAAGAAAAAGAAAGGAACGTGCGTGAGTGAGGGCTTTGCCCAATTCTTTTTCTTTTCTTGTCTTATCTTGCTAAAGCTATGGATAAGATATCCTCTGATACACGCGAGCGCACTACTTTAAAATTTATAAAAACCACTCGTGATAGAGCAAATCCTTGTAGGATAGTTCTGAAAGAGGGTATCGATCCACAGAGATTGTAATGGTTTTTTTTGCAACAAAATTCCTAAGATTTCTTCTACCTCAACTCATGAAAATAAATGATTTTTGGATTTTTGACTTAACAACTAAACAACGTAAATTAACAACAACTAGACTAAGCAACTTAAAATAAAGGGAGTAGAAAGAGTATAGAGATTTGACTTCATCCAATCCGCATACTACAAGCGAACTACATCTAGCATGGATCTTTTGACATAAGCATAAAATGAGAGTGTAAAGGTTGTCAACCCTACAACTACTCAACATGAAAATACTTTTAAAAGGAAATGATATAACATCTTAGTCACACACTAACCACCCACCTAATCATCTAAATGTGAGATATTCGTGCTCCCTAGCATGCAATATAAGTTTTCCTAAAAGCTTACACAATTCTATGGAAAAAGCATGAGGTATCATAGGTTCCCACTAGACTTTCCACTTACTCTAAATTAAACTAAGTGTAGATTGAATCGTGATCCCTAGCATAACTCATCAAACTCACATAAAATCATGTCAAATAGCATCATTGTATAGCCTATGTTCCCTCAATCAAGGATCATGAAAACATAAAATTCAATCAAGATAACAACACTTTCTCATAAACAAGAAAAGATAATTTTTCTCAAATTGATATAACATGAAGATCAATATCCTTGGCTACACAATCATTATACAAAATGTGTAAGATCCTAGCTAAACATAATCAACCCATTGCACTTGGAATGAATTCCATCAAAACCCTAAAAGGTTTGGTTCTTCATAGAGGATTTGGAAATCTCCATTGAGTTGGAGAAAACCATTTCCTAAGGAGATGAAGAGCTATGGGTTGTGTTCTAACTACTGTCCAACAGCAAAAGAGAGCGAAAATAAACTAAAAACTACACTGAAAATAAACTAAAACTGACTCTCTACCTCTCTCGGACAGATTTTACATAAAATAGGGAAAGAGGGCTTTGATCTTTCTTAAGGATAAGATCAAGCTAAAAATCTTCAATCTAGCTGTTAGAAGCCCTTTGAGAAAAGATTTCAGCGCCCACAATAGCCTACCAAGCCGCAATCTTTGATTAAAAATATCATCTTATTGTGATTTGCTGTCAAAGATCTTTTACATTTCTGGAAGCTTCGATGGCGATTGATCCAAGACACTATAAAAAATCATAAGTTTTTAGACGGTTAAAAACCATCAAGAACTAGCTAAAAAACCGTCCAAATGGAATTATGGACGGTTTTTTCTGGACGGTTTTAAACCGTCCAGAAGTAGGCGTCGAGAACTTCATTTTTGGACGTTTTTGACCAAACCGTCCAGGAATCTAGACGGTTTTATCCAAACCATCTGGAAATGATCCTGGACAGTTTGGATTAAAACCATCCATGAATCCTGGACGGTTTTGGACCAAACCGTCCAGAATTCATAATTGCTTTTTTTTTTTAATATTACTCTTAATAATTTCAATATCCATATACAAATACAAAACCTGCTAATTTCAGTATCCATATACAAAACCTGAACAATTCAAATACAAAATCCAACATACAATTCTTCACAACAACATTCTATTCAAAATCCAACGTAATTCAAATCCACATACATACGTAATTCTATACCTATTACATAATCCAAATCCAAATTACATAATTCAAATCCAAAATACATAATTCATAGTCTAAAAATTCACTTCATAAACTGAAACAAAATATCAAATGTCTTGAAGAACCTCCTCAGGTAAGTCATCTTCGGTTGCTCCTTTTGAGGCTCTTGAACCAAACAAGTTAGTCTGCGCATGTACAATAATCATAGTCAACAAAATATTCATATTGCTTGTCCATCAAACCCTTATAATATATTACAAATAGCAATGCACAAACGACTTAATATGTTAATTAAGACAAGACATGAAGAAGCTAGTTTGAATTTAAATGAATATGTTAAGCATTTTCCCAAGAAATATTGTTATATACCCACCTAATAGATTTTCTATTACTACCTTAAATAAATTGAATCAAATCAGGAAGAACACAGATTCGAAAACTATACAGTGAAATTTTTCTTATTTGCTTTTTCCTTCAAGCCAATCAAATAACGGATTGGGCAATTCCTTTTCGAAACCATTTCAATCACCATAAGATGAGAATAATTCCATACTCCAAATTAAACAAAATAACAACAAAACCAACATGAAGATCGAATTAAAAAGCACCAAACATTTGAAACTAAAACCAGCTTGTCTTCATATAATGTGTATTGAAACTTCAATCAGAGAGAGTTAACATTCAATAAGCATCACTTTTACCACTTGCACAACCTCTAATATGTCCCAGCCAAAAAACACACTACTAGTACCATATCCGATAATAACAAAAAGACATAAAACTATGGAATTACAAAAACCAGCCTGCAACACATCACAACCATCTAAAAAACTAATAATCTTCGCCACTAAGTTTTTCACCCACCAAAAGAAATATATCACTCAAGCATTTAGACAAAAGGCTACCACTTACAATTAGTTTCACAGTATATGTAAACAAACAACAAATAACACTCGCAATCATTTGATATACCCATTTCCATTGTCCGTTAAGCATTTGTAATTGTAAATTAAGTTGAAGTCTATACTAACTAAACAAGACTTACGTAGTCATTCATTTCACGCGCCACCTTGTCATACCTCATTGTCATCATCTTCTACATCTAAAAGGTGATCCCCTGCATTTGTACATACACACGTCTCTTCATTAAACTGTATTTAAATAACATTGTCTTAATATATGCTTCTTTTTCACTTAATAACTAATTAATGAAAAACAAAAACTACACCAAAACATCACCTTCTTGATTGTTTCCCATGGAAGGTTGTTTCCCCTTCATAATCATTTGTACCATACGTTTGAGGGTTGCCATCTCTTGCTCTTACGCTTGATACTTTTCATTTTGCTCCCAAAGTTTCGCAGCTTGCTCTTCAAATTTGACGTTTTGCTCCTGGAGTTTCGCAGATTGCTCTTGAAATTTGACGTTTTGCGATTCGTACAAACTCTTCAAACTTTCCATCTCAATAGCCATTGCTGCTTCCCTGGGAGTAGGCGCACTAGAGACAGATCTTTGCCCGGAGTTATATGAGGTGGATTTACCAGGTGTCGGCCCTAACCCCACCCCGCGTACACGACCCGAATGTTCTTTTCCTAAGACCTGTCCGCACGCATCATTTGGCGACCAATATATTGACCCCTGTGAACATACTCATTCTGTTGGCGACTGAGTATTCATAATTGCTTTTATCTGGGTCTGCACAACACATAGAAATAATAAATTGAACATAAAATCTGCATACCAAAGCTGCTCTAGCTAATTCATTGACAGGGGTCCCATCTTTGCGCATATGCGAGACCACGAACATATCTCATCAGTTCGGGGTTTCTCTTGTATCTTCCTCCTGCAATATCACTAACATTATCATACAAGTTTATGATCTAACTAAAGTACGTACGATCCTTGAACATTTTTTTATTAATTGCCTGATTTATTATACGTACCATCTCTCGAGCAACCTGTGCGATGCTCTTTGATCCTAAAGTGTGAAGAAATTTATTAAATCCAAGGCTTGACTTGGCCTTCTCTGCCATTTTCTATAAACTTTGCAATGTTAATATGTTGATTATTTAAACAAAATAAATAATAAAAAAATAACGACATCATTTCATAAATTTAGCGTTTGGCATAAGTGAGAAAAACCCTTAACATCCAAGGATAACCACCTATCAACTTGGATTTCGAGGTCTTCTGCATCAAAAACTCTATATTTTCCCACCCTCTGGACCACAGATGGTACGTTATCATCGTCTTTCAATTTCATAGCCTTCTTAATCTCGTACTTTAATTGTTGTCTTTTCTTTGCGAAGCGCATGAGCATTACCCTTTTTATATCATTGATGGCCTCTACAAGCTCCACATGGAATTTTCTCTACACCCAAAATAGAATCTCATATCTTAACTGAAAATATAAGCCTAAAAAACTATAAGAAGTGATTGACATGTCAGGAAAAAGTTTCATACCATTAGGGTTGTCCACATATCTTCCTTCCCGTCCATTGGTATCCTCCTCCAATGGCCATGTAACTGTGAAAATTGACCATTTCTTATAATCCTCCCTGCAATCCTTGAGAATTTCTCGCTACTCAGGCCAATTGGTTGGAAGGAGAGGTTGAACTAGACAACTACCCTTTCCCCCTCGGGTAGGTGCCAAATCTCCTTAGGACTACCAACAGTTCTAATCTCTCTTCTACCCTGGTCATCTACAACTCATAAAAAATGAATATTATACTTAACTAGTATTAAATTAATATAAATATATCAAAGCAGCTGACTATGATATAATATAAAATAATTCATACTTATGGTCTCAACTTGCCCATGTTGTAACCGCCGCAGTTGTGGTGCATTTGTACCGCTATGTTGTGAAAGCTCGGGTATTGATTGTGTTGGTGTGTGAGCCTCCCTCTCAGGGCCATCCGCCGTCTTAGGGCTATGCTCCATTTCAAGGGCTACCGCTCCTTCAGACTCCCCTCTGTTGCATGAGGGTCCTGCCCATTGGTCATAACCAGACTCATGCATTCCAAGTAGATCATCCATATGTTCGGCGTATTCGCCCGGACTAATGTCATGGAGCGAATCGGGTAGTAGTACATCTGGGGCTGAGTAGGGATATAATAATCTTCGCTCCCCTGTGTCTCCTGGGAGTCTTGTGTAGTTTCATTTGACCCTACTACTGGCCGCACAACCGGTGTGCGGTCTGTAGGCGTCCAAAAATCCTCGCAGGCTTGCGACATCCTTTGTTTGTGAGCCATGTCTACCTGCAAACACATTAAAATGGGCCAGTTTCAATCGTAGATAAAATATACAATATTTTACAACATAGAGGACATGAAAAAAATAGTGAAACAAATATTAAGTAAATCATATTTAGTACATACATTTATTTGGACACATTTTAATAGTTTAATCATATTTAGTACATACATTTATTTTAGTGTTTCGGTGGCCGGTACGTTAGTACGTGCACAATCAATGTCATCATTCACAAAATCAATATCATCTCCAAGAACGTTAACATTAAAAAGCTCGTGCTCATGATAACTGTCAGCCTCCTCGTAATCATGACCTTCACCTTTGCCAACATCATACACGTTTCATGGTTTTGTCTTTACAGCAACATTCCAATTTGGATGTATGAGATCTTGGACATAATACACCTGCAATACTTGGGAAGGTAGTACGAACGGATCATCGGTAATTCGTGCAACCATGTGAATTAGGTTATTGAAATTTACAAGATCGAATCCATATTCGTCCTTTTTGTATCCCTTATTCGGTTGAATGTTGGCCTAATTGCACTTGAAGAGCACATACCGTGTCAAGTTGTAGTAAGTAACCTCGATTATGCGAATTAGCTTACCGTAGTAGGTGGGACCGTGTTCAGTGGTCACACACACCCCACAATTTTGACTTTTCTTTTCTTTATTGACATCCACGGTGCGGTACAGCACACCATTAACCACATACCGATTATATTCTTGGGCATCGAACATTGGGCCTTTGGTATGACTTACAAGTTTATCTCCCAATTTCATTTACCAGTCGTGTCCAACTTATCAACCTGTAATTTGAACACCTTATTAACATAGTGAATTCATTTGACTTTTATGGACACTTAATTATTAAAACGAACAGTATTCTTATGTGTGACTTGTACCAGCTACAGAATTGGTCCCTGTGTTGCTTCATCAACTATTGATGCGAAGTCCTTTCTATATTGTTTATTTCCATTAGCGAGTCAATGTGCATCCTATATATCAGCATAAAAAAGGATGGAGAATACTTTCCATTTCATTTATACCGTACAATACGTATTTAATTATACAACTCACTTTCGAAATTGTAGGAAATTGTCAAAGTTGAATAAAACATATCGGTGTGCTTGCTCAAATGTGATCATATCAAGTTTTATCCACTTGCTCGCCCCATGGGACTCATCTTGGTGTCTTGGGGGCTTATTGTGGACTGTTGGCGTGTTATCTAAATAGCGCGAACAAAACGTCAATAATTCGTCCATGATGTAACCCTCTACAATAGACCCTTCTGGTGCAGCCATATTACGAACGGTATGTTTATATCGACCAAGGCACCTACATTAAAGACAATTATGCAACTGTCGCATAAGAAAATCTATATAATAATACGTCATTCACTTAAATAATAAGTCAACATCAATTTTAATATTACCTCTCGATGGGATACATCCACCTATAGTGTACCGGTCTCCCTAGTTTACATTCATGAACTAAATGTATGACTACGTGCACCATAATTGTAAAAAAACCTCGAGGAAATATTTGTTCCAATTGGAACAAGATTATGGGTATCCGATTCTCTAGACAATCCAGATCTTCCACCCGTAGTGTTTTTGAACATATCTCCCTGAAAAATCTACTTAGCTTTATTAAAGGCCTCACAACCTTATCCGATAAGGTTCCTCGAAGTGCAATTGGCAGAAGTTGTTGCATGACTATGTGATTGTCATGACTTTTCAAACCCTCGATAACCCATTCCTTAAGCTTGACACAACGTGACACATTTGAAGAATATCCATCTGGCACTCTAACATCATGTAACACCTGCAAGAAGTTAGTCTTCTCTTTTTTCGTCATTGTGAAACAAGCTGTGGGCAAATATGTTTTGTTGTTGTCCCTAGTAAATGGATGAAGTTTTGGTCTCAAATTTATTTTACGCAAGTCTTGACGTGCTTCGAGGTTGTCTTTGGTTTTTTCACTCATGTTCAATAGCGTGCCAAGTATGTTATCAACAATATTTTTTTCTGTGTGCATCACATCAATGCTATGGCATAATAACTGATCTTTCCAGTAAGGCAAATCGTATAATACACTTCGCCTCTTGCAATCAACTTCGTCCTTGGGCAGATTCTCTCCAATCCTTGCCCGTTTCACAACAACCTCTAATTGTCTCATTATCTCATCACCATCCGGCACTTCAGGCGCACTTTCAATTTCCTGCATACCATCGAATGATCTCTTGTTCTTTCTCCACTGATGTTCTGTAGGCAACCATCGCTAATGCCCCATACAGCACCATTTTTTACCATAAGTTAGCCACGTTGATTTCGTTGCATGCCTACAACAAGGACATGCTTTCCGTCCATGTGTACTCCAGCCCGATAAATCACCGTATGCTGGGAAGTCATTTATGGTCCACATCAAGGCCGAACGCATTGTGAATTTCTTTTTTGAGGTTATGTCAAAAGTTTGCACCCCTACTTCTCGTAGTTCCTTCAACTCACTTACAAGGGGTGCTAGGTACACATCTATATTTTGCCCTGGTGAATTCGGACCAGGGATAATCAAGCTTAACATAAAATACGGTTGTTTCATACACATCCAGGGGGCAAATTGTAAGGTACTAACATTACCGGCCAAATACTGTGACTAGTAGACATGTTCTCAAAAGGATTAAAGCCATCTGACGCTAAACCTAGCCTGACATTGCGCGGGTCTGATGCGAAGTCTAGGTAACGTGAATCAAATGCCTTCCATGCTTCTCCATCTGCCAGATGCCTCAATACACCATCTTTTGTACGGCCTTGAGCGTGCCACTTCAAATATGACGATGTATGATGTGACATAAACAACCTCTACAGCCTTGGTATCGGAGGAAACCAACGCAACACTTTGATCGGCTTTTTTTTCAAACTTTTTGCCAACCCATCTTCATCAGTTACGTCATCCTTCCACCTAGACTGATTGCACGATGTACATCTGTCCAACTTTTTATTTTTCCTCCAAAACAGCATACAACCTTTGCGACAAGCCGATATCTTCTCGTACCCAAGGCCCAAATCTCTCATGTACTTTTTGGCCTTGATAAGTCTTGAATGTTACACATTCAAGCCCCTTAACTCGCATGTGTTATACCTTAGTTTGTATTGTTATCTAATATTTTTAGTGTGTTTTAGTGTTTTCCGTATTTTCAGGTCTTAATGAGAATTCAAGACATATCATGGACATTAAGCTTGAAGATATTTTTGAGGAAGTTAAATGCTGTAGAAGGAGTGACGCTCGAGCGCCCAACCTTGGTGCTCGAGCGCCAGCCGCAATGAAGCCTGGCGCTCGCAGGCAGCGCGCACAGGAACTGAGCGCCAGAAGCACCTGACGCTCGAGCGCCCAACCCTGGTGCTCGAGCACCGTCGTATCTTCCAGAACTGGAAGATATTTTCGTGATAGCAAATGACGGCAAGATCTTTTGGGGTCTGATATTGCGGCTTGTCAGTCAAATGTAGGCGCCGAAATCAACCCTAAGAACCGCCCAAGACCATTTGGATGAATATCTTTGTAGTCTTAACTCCCTTTGTAAAGATCTAAGCCTCTCTCTTCTCTATATAGCCAAAACTGACGGGAGAAGGCAGTAGCTCGGTTTTGCTTAGTTTTTCTTAGTTTTTCGTTTATTTTTCTTGTAATTGTTGTTGTAGACAATAGGTAGAACTCTCCCATAGCACTTGATTTCCTTGGGTTTTGGGTTTCTCCAAATCAATGGAGTTTTCCAATTCCTATATGAGGAGCTAAATCCTTTTTAGGGTTTTGATGTAGCTTGATCCAAGTGCTAAGAGTTGAGTAGTTTTAGCTTGGATTTTGTATAAATGGTGTGGTGATTGTATATGCATATGGTTTGTTCTTCATGTTTATACCATTTGAGATGGACATCATTCTTTGTCTATGAGGAATTATTTTAAGTCTTGAATGAATTCAATACCTTTGATGTCTTTGATTAAGAAGGTATAAGCTATGCAATGATGCTTTTGACTTGATGTTATGTGAGTTTGATAGGGCATGCTAGGGACTACAACTCAATTTATGTTAGCTTAACTTAGAATAGATGGAAAGAGGGGTGGAAACCTATGATGTTTTATGCTTATTTCATGATATTGGGTAGGCTATTAGAGGGCTTATATCACATGCTAGGGAACACGAGTTAAATCACATGTAGGTTAGGTGAGTGACTTGTGCAAACTTATGATGCTTTATTATTCCTTTTTGATAGTATATTTTTGATGAGTTGTTGTGAGGATTGACACCCTTCACACACTCAATACCATGCCTTTGTTTGAGATCCATGCTAGGATTAGTTTGCTTGTGGTATGAGGATTGAGTGAAATCAATTCCCTATACCTTTTTACTCTTTTAGCTAAATTTCTGTAACTTAGTTTAAGACTTTTTGGTTATTTAGTTTTTAGCTTAAAAACACAACTTCTTTGGTTTATGAGTTAAGTTAGGTAAGATTTTAGCATATCATACAACCGCACACAATCCCTGTGGATCGATACCCTCAATATAGACCTATCTACAAAGATTCATCCTATTGCGAGTGTTTATAAATTTAAACTTGATTTCTAAGCGCAATCAGGCCTCATATGTGTCTTTAGGCAAACTTGCATCCAAAGGTATCAACTCGTTGATAAATTCAAGCAACATGGAGAATGATGTATTGCTCCAACCGCCCATACACTTAATACTATATAGACGCACAATATCTCTCAATTTGCTATGTTTTGTATTTTCATGGAGTGGCGTAACGGCATCCTTTAGCAAATCTTCTAACTTCTTCGCCCCCTTGTTAGAGTCTTCAATTTTATCCTCGACAGATTCAGACTCGGGTTCGGTTTCAACTCCCATTTGAGACCCACCCGCTTCTACACAATCATCGTGCATCGCAAAAACATCATTAAGCATGTCTTACATCCCACTAGACCCCCCATGTAGTGGAATACTATTGACAGGAACTGTACTTGGAGCTTCAGATATTGCCTCCCTATCAGCGGGAGAGACAATTGGTTCCCCACGCATTATCCACTCGGTGTAACCCTCAAGAATCTCTGCACTTGGCGTTAAATGGGTAAATACAACTTCCTTGGACCATGTTTTGCCTAAGCAACACTTCTTACAGGGGCACACAATCAACCCGTTCCTTCTAGAGTTTCACTTGCAAATTTCACAAAAGCCATAACCACACGAATGTACTCCCGCGAACTTTTCGGCTTTCTCATCCAACTCTTGTCCATCTTTCTCGCTACATCACAAAAACTTTGTTAAGGCATTTGTCACTAATACCCATGAAGTTAAACTAGAGAAATTTGTTTAATTTCCCCAGTTTCACAATATATGCACACCTTGCTGCATACCAAATAAATTATCAATGCATGTGTATTCATTCACTAAGAGCTCCTATACCGTGAATCACTGAATTCCCAAATTCGTCCTAATGTTTGACTTGGTGAAAGCGTGGCTTTGATTTAATAATAATTGAGAATTATTTCAAGAGGAATAATTAGGTGAGTAACGACGTTTTCAATAGGAATAATTTGACTTCATATGACTTTTTTAAAATTGTTGCCTTTTGCTCTTGCTTCAACTCTTGTCATACAACTAATTTGGGAGTAAAAGTTTGAATACTGGAGGATCCTAAATAGATTTAAACGTCCAAAACTTGTTAGTAAAATGGTTAACATAAATATTTTTAACAAGTTTTAAAAGGTCAGTCCTGTTACTTTAGACATTCATAGTACTTCTAAAGTTTGAATTTTCGTCCATAAAAAAAAATAAAAATAAAAAAAGGTTTGAATTTTCTTGGTTGAAAGTTTGATATTTATCCTCAAAAAGATGTAATTACAAATAATTTTATCCACAACATCCTAATTTAAAGCCTAATATAGAACAACCACACTATAATATAATTGCTGAAAATTACTTTAAAAAATAATCTAGAGTTCAATTATAGAACAGCCAACGATAATATACTAGTTAAACATAACTTAAAAAATTAGAACTTTTTTTTTTGTAAGATTAATAGAAAGGGAAGAAAGGCGGAACGAAGAGAGGTTGCATTTATAAGATTGAAAGCACAATAACTATTTAGGAGGAAAATATTTACGACATTTTGAAAGAAAATTAAACACATTTATAACTAAATAATTTTTGGTTAGGAAAATTTAAAAACTAATTTTTGTTTGGAATATATACACGAAAATAACCAAATTTAAAAATTCGTTTATGCAGGAAGTGTGTATTTAAAATATTATAATTATTTTTTTTATGAGAATATATCTGTTTTTAATTTTGAGTGAAAAAATGTTAAGTTTGAGATCAATACTCTGAAGCAAAAAGCTTATCAAATTTTTTTAAAAAAAATGTAAACTAATTATGCACTACTTATAATTGGGCAATTCTTCCAACTTGTATAAAAACATGAACTTGTTATTGGTGGTGCCTGTGTGAAACATAACAAAGTATACTTACATTTATTATTCCCAGCCATAACACAAACGTGGGCTAGATAGTTCTATTGAAGCCCCAAAAAAAGCCTAATTTAAAATTTAATCCTCTATTTACGAAAAAAATTAAACAGAGTACCAAAAAAATCCAAAAAACAACATAAAATTAAAACCATACCTACGATGACGGTGGCTAGGTACGTTGGTGACAGAGGATTGAGCAGATTCACAAAGAGAGATCGAGGATCTAGTATGTTGGAGAGAAAACCCTTAATCTGACGAGGAGAGAGAGAGAGAGAGAGAGAGAGAGAGAGAGAGAGAAGAGAGGAGAGATGAGCTTGACACAAAGAGAGATCAAGAAAGTGAGAGGAGAGAGAGGAGAAGAAGAGAGGGAGAGAGTGAGCTTACAGGGAGAGATCGACGGCGCCCGTGGAGTTGCAGGGAAGAGAGGGAAGAGAGACCGGGAAGAGAGAGGGAGTGAAGGGATCTGAACAGAGAGGGAGTGAAGTGATCGAGGGCTATGGTCAGGAATTCCCTGACGGTTTAGACAAACCGTCTGGGATTCCTGGACGGTTTATCTAAACTGTCCAGGATTCCCGGACGGTTTTTAGTAAACTGTCTTTATTTATTAATTTTCAGATGTTTTCCTAAACCGTCTGAAAATTCCTGACACTTTCCAAAAAAAAGCGTCTAGGAAATTTTTTTTTCCTAGACGGTTTTTAAACCATCTAGGAAAAAACCGTCAGTAATTGGTCAATTTTTTGTAATGAGATTCTGGCGATCGATCCATGGGCATTTCTTCAACTCCTTAGCTTTTCCTTGATGTCTTTTTAAGCCTAATGTTTAATGATTTTCATTATTCTAATTTCATTAACATCAGCTTAATATATTTTTATTTCAATTCTCTTAATATAATTATTAAATAATATTGTTATATACTATTACCACACTAGCATTATTATTGATTAATATTATTTATATTTTATTAATTCGAATTGCTTAAGGGTTATAAGCAATAAATTGCTTAATTATTTTTTGGGCGTTACAACAGTGGAGGAAGGCGGCGTTGTGCTACGGCGAAGTAGTCGCGTAGAGAGAGAGAATCCTGCTTCCGTCGTGTAGGAGCTCGGCTAGAGGAGAGAGAGAGAGAGAGAGAGAGAGAGAGAGAGAAATTGAAACAAAAAATGTTCTGAAATGTGTTTGTGTGTGTGTGGGGGGGGGGGGCATAGGACTACCTTTTCAATTGATTTTTTCATTTTTGTTTTTTTTTTAAGCAATATTTTGGTGTCTGTAAAACTTTTTTTTTTTTGATAAAATAATTCAACTTTTTTAAAAAAATAATATGTATTACAAAATTCAAAAAAAAATAAAAGAAAAAAAAACTAGACTAAGTTATTTCAAAAAATTAGAATGTATGTTTGTTGTACAAATATCCACATGAATAAATAGGCGAATAAATGCATGTTTTACTTGCAAGTGTACAAGATCAAAACGATAGTATAGATGGCAAATACGAGATCATTCCCACGAGGATTGGTAAAATATGTTTAAAAAGCAATTCCTAAGATGATATTTTGAATGGAGCGAGATAAAAGATAGAATTGAAATAATAATATAAAAGGGTAGGGCATCGATATCCACCGTTAATCATACTCAATTAAGAACACAATATGCACAATGCTACAATCATGTCAAGATACCCAATGTTTGCCAGCCTAAGGGCATGGGTGTATACTCCAAAAGCTATTGATCTCCCTAAACAACGAAATTAGGCATGGATGTATACTCTAACTCTTTTCTTTCTTGAGGGATTTAGCATGGGTATATACTAAGTTGTTCCTTAAGAAAGCATAGATCTATGGAGATCAACAAACACACTAAGACTTAGAACATGGTGTATATTTCGGTCTTTCATGTTGATTACCCCAAGAACCCATAATTGGTTCTTTTGTCACTCTACTAGGCCCAGGACTCGGTCATCCAAATTGACTTAGATAACACTCTACACATGTTATATGCATAAGATGATCAAATCCATACATAACCCATATGAAGAACGAACAAAAATCCAAGATAAATCAATTAAGCATCAAAACATGAATTGTAGCAAGCAAATTGAAACCTTAAAGAGACATGATTAGGGTTTCAATCGAGCCCTAACTAAAGTATTGGCTACACATAATTCGGATGAAAATCATCCTCATAAGAAAATAACAAAGAAAAACTGAAAAGTAAAGAAAAACTAAGATCGAGTTGGCGTCAGATTACCCTCTTTCCATATCAGTTCTGCCGACTTCAGAGTTTTCCAGTGCACGATGGGGATCAAGCGCCAGAAACTGGGGATCGAACGCCAAAAAATTGGGATCGAGCGCCAGAAACTGGGGATCGAGCGTAGCTGGCGTTTAATCGCCATTTTGGGCACTCGAGCGCACCTTGGATGCAAAAACGTTGGCTTAATGTTTTGTTCCTCTATGAGTCCTCTTTCTAACACACTTGACCTTGTCTTAATCCGAGTTTTGAGTTAGGAGTTATGGCCAAAATAATGAACAAAGGTCAAATGTTCAGCAGGTTTGCACTGTTGACCTTGCCTTAATCCGAGTTTTGAGCTAAGAATTATGGCCAAAATAGTGAACAAAGGTCAAATGTTTAGCAGCTTTGTACAGTTCATGTGTTTTAAGCCCGAGTTGATGGAATTGACTTCTTTTCTTCCAAAACCTACAAAATAAGGAAAAACACAAAACATCATATTATAATGAAACTAAGAGATTAACATAAGTGAATTAAGGGACTTGAATGTGTAACATTCAGCACTTATCAATGTTAAGCAATTTTTTTGAATATATTGTATGTTAAAAAATATAAAATGTATTTAATATATTAATGTTAGACTAAGTTATTTAAAATGTATTTTAAGCAATTGTTTTACTATATTGTATATTAACAAATTTAGAATGTATTAATATGTTAATATTAGACTAAGTTATTTATTAAATTCAAAAATTCAACATATATATGTGTATATGTTATTAATATATAACATTAAGTTATATAGCATATTACATATTATTATATTAACTAACTTTCTAACTAAATTACTAACTATAAGTTATGTAGATATGTTAATTAAGTTACGTATTAACATAGACTACATAGTAGAGTAATACTCTTAATCTTATATAGATTAGTATTACACTACTACATAGTAGATTAGTAGTAGTATACTAGTATAGTACTAACTAGTAACTACTAAGTTAGTATATATTAATATATATTATATATGAATTATTATAATATGTAATTATACTATTACAAATTAAGCTATAAATATAATTATATAAGCATGATTATGTAACTATGCTTATTACTTAATTGTTTAATATTCATAGCTTAATTATGTGAAATTGTATTCTTGGATCATGTGATCTAACGAGCTTGTAGATAACATAAGCTCTATTGATAGACAATTGTAAAAATAGTCAATAAATATTACTACCTATATAATAACATATATATTAGTTGTAAACATTAACATTTATAGACTCATTGTCACTCATAGTTAACTATTTTTTTTTTTAAGTAGTTAGTAAACTTAGTTAACTTAATATGTTAGTATATTGTTATAAGTTATAACCTAAACTATGTAACATTCATTATGTTATATCATATTATATGGCTATAATTTATACTTATAAGCTTATAGTTTTAATTTGTAATTATATATATTATAATTATTATAGTCATAATTATTATAATTCTTAAATATTTAATGATAATACTATATCATATGATACTTATAAATCATATTTATCTTAAGTATAATATATTATAAATGTATATGATAATGCTTAGAAGTTTCATATGATATGATCATATAATATAAATATGATCATGTGATATAAATTATAATAATAATACTTAGATTATGAATATAAGAAAACCATTATTGATTCCAAATTTTCAATGCTAACATATTTGATGTTACACACTAGACACTAGCATAGTAACTTGACATCTCTATATATGCATAGTATATAGTAACATATAACATTACATAATAATTAATGACTAACTTCAAAATGTAACTAACTAGTAGAAAAAACCCTAGCCGCTGTAAAAAGAGAAACCAAAAAAAGCGACGTCCAGGGTAGGAGGGATCTCTACCTTATTTCCTCCTCCCCCTCATCTTCCTCACGTGATGAGCACAACAGGTTTTGCCGACGTCCTCTTCACCATCAATGGCCGGATTCTACCTTCTCTGCCATCCATGGCCCCGGATATACTCTTTGAAAGTTTTGGTTTTGGTTTCTCAAAACCAGATTTGAAACTTTTAGAGAGTTCCCCCCCCCCCTCTCTTGCACCCCTCCACCATGTTCCGGGGCTCCTGTGCTTCTTTCTTCCAAGCCGGCCAGCCTCCCTCCGCTTCCAGTCGGTGGATCTGCTTGGTACTACTTGCTTTTGTTTGTTTTAATTTTATTTCTATTACTATTTATCCTTACCCTTCAGGTTGAGGGAAGTGATTTTCCCTAACTTTCGGGTTAAGGGAGTTTTAATAATGTTGATGTGAATTGGACTGCTTATGTCTTCAAATTTGTCTGCTTGTTGCAGATCTGATTTATAACCAGAGTTATACATAGGTGTGTGAAAGATTATGTCATAGATATTTGCTTGTCTTTGTCTAGGACTTGTAAGTTCATAGCCTTGGACTATGGTTATCGAAGCTTGTGGCTTATTGCCTTAGCTTTTGATTGTAAGAGCTTTTACTCAAGAATTATTATCAATAGAAAAGTAGAAATTCACAATTTTTTTTAAAAGAACTAACTATAAATATGCTAATGTTATTTAGGCAGGTAAAATTATTAAACGATACAAACTATCGTTTAATAAGTAGTTTGAAGTTAGTCATCATGATTTATGCTAATGATACTATGTTAGTTAACTAACGTTAATATATTAGTTAATAGTTATTATAACATATATTAAGTCTGTAAAATTGACAATAATACTTAATTAATATATATTTTTTAACTAGTTAGTATATTATTTAAGTAACATCGTATCATTAGCATATTTGCATGTAATCATTAATCATATTTGTTAGTTTGTAAAATTATGAATAGTAATTAGTATATATGTTTTAATTAGTTATTATACTATTATTTATTGTAGACATATAGCAATAATATACATCACTATACTACATGTAGTATAAATTTGTATACTCATGTGACAATTGACATTATGTAATTTATATGGTTATAATTTATAGTTATAGCTTAATTATATATATATACATCAGAATTAAAAAAACTTATCATATATTTGTAACGCCCGAGGAATTCTAATCTCTTATTATTAAACTAAATGATATATGTTGAGGAGACATTATCATTTAGCTATGATAATGGTTTTAGAGACGTTCATGAAGTTTAAGAGATTTCTAGTCAAAACCCTTTAGAATCTCTTTAGAAAATGATCGTTTTCTGACGACCAATCTTGTAAGTATAAAAAACTAGGTCAAACGAACTCAGTTTTACTCAAACTGAAGCCCGTTATGCTTGTATCGAAACCCTCTACGACATAGTAGATTTTCGATAAAAGTCAATCCGTTGACCTTTTTAAGCATAAAGATGACTATTCATCGCTTACGTGGCACTTTTGATCCGAGCCTTATTTCTAAAATGGAGTTTCACCATTTTTGATTTTTATATTCATAAATGGACTCTATTTAGTATATAAATGGTTTTTAACTTTGGTTTTGTGTAAATCGGTAATCAATTCCGAGCAGTTAACTTTGGGGGCCTAAAAACCGAGCCTTAAAACCTCCAACTGTCGAATTTAGCTTAAAACTGCTAAATTCACTGAGTAGGGCCGGCTCTTTACTGATTTGGGAGCTTAGGGTGATGACACATGGCAGTAGGAGAAGCTGCTGGAAAGAAGGCACAAAAAGCCAAAAAAGTCTACAAGTAAGCTTGACTTGGTGAAGACTTTGGTGGCTTGTATGGAAAGTTTGCTTTCCATGCAAGACTAGGCTGCTTGTGCGTGTGGAAAGGGTCACTTGAAGCCTTGACTTCACCTATAAATAGGAGAAGAGAGGCCAGAACCGAAATCATTCAGTTCTTGCACCCAAAAACAGAAAAGTCTCTCCATTCATCTCACTCACACCCTCTCACGGCACCTAGGGGGTTTTTGAGCAAATCTTCTCCAAACTGTCCAAAACTTATATACAACCTTGCTTGTGGTGTCCAGAAGCTAATCCAACCTTTAGAAGTCATTTTGGAGTCCATTTGAGGTATGAAAGCTTCATCCTCCTCAACTAGCTTCAAAATCGGCTCAATAGAGGGGTGTTGGGGAACTTTTGTGGTTTTTCACAACCTGTTTGCATGGGCTGTGTATGATCACTTAGGAGGGTTCTAAAACTATTTTGTATCATGTTTCCATTAATCTTTGGGCTTTGGAATCATGAGAAAACACCAAGAACTCATCCTACACCCATTCGGCCTCTATAGAGTATTTTTTGTGGATTTTTTTATGCTAACTGATTTTGATGGCTTCCTTTGCTATTATTTGATTTATCTAACATATATTTGATGTATCTAATATATGTTTGAAGTATGTTTGATTATTGGTTTAATTCAAGGATCCTAAAGTGCTCAAAAGTACTAAAAGTGGAAACAAGCGGAGCTTGTTTTAAAGGAAAATGAAAAAGGTTTAAAATCAACCTATATATTGTTTGTTGGTTGTTATTTTTAATCTTATAGTGGATAACACTCAAACTCATGCCTAAACGTTGTGGTGGTCTTTCCCTTCGGCGGTATAAGCATGAAGTTGAGTGAAAATTGGCTATAAGAGATTCTTACATTACTGTACATATAACTCATAATAAGCCCTTACTAATAGTGGGGACGTTTATGAAGTATTACTTCTTGTTTGTTTAAATACTCATCTCAAATTATGCTCTTACTACGGTGGGGTATTCGAGTGCAATATTGGATGATTTACATTATTGTCAACGGGATCCTTGTGGCATGTCCTCACTTATGTGGGATTTCATAAATTAAATGCTTTGAATAAATTATGGACAATATGTGAGAATACTCACAAATATGACTTGTATATATGTATGAGTATACGTATGGATAAAATCAAGTAATGAAAATGAAGTGATGGATAATAATAAAGGCTAAGAGCAAGGATCCTGAAGACTGACCAATTGTTATTGATTTGGTCATTGATGTATGTTATTTGTATCCATATTGCTAGGCAGTGGTGGATCACTATTATTCTGCGGGAAAAAGTGTAAGTATGGAACTACTTACTGGGGCTGACGCTGTCTTCTTTTATATTCAGTATTGTTTTATTCAGATGCATATATTATAAACTGCTCATACATTACAACTACATATTCTGTGAATTGGTAATGATGTGACATTTAGCTGGTCATGTGGCGGGGGAGATGGCTGATCCAGTGGACAAAAAAAAAGGGGTCTTGTCCCAGCTGGTGATGTGGCGGGGGAGATGGCTAATCCAGTTGGCAAGAGCCTCGTCCCTAAACCCGGTAATAAGAATAGAGACTGGAATGTCCGTTCCGGTGCAAACCAATAATCTGCTAAGTAGGGGAGGTGTAACGTTCGCTAATCCGGGGTTGGCCCATTATGAGCTGAGTGTAATTTCATGTTGCATTAAGATTGAATAAAGCCTTCACAATGATGCATGAAAACCCATTCATTATATCTTTCATATGCTTGTTCAATAATTCAATTACCTGTTTATATTGGGATGCAGTAGACTCACTTGTTTGCTTATGTAAATGTGATGATGTCATGTTTACATAGACTGTGATGCAGGTAACGAAGGCAGAGACCCCTTCGTTAGCTTTGATGACTATTAGACACTACTTTGTCGGGATGTGTGATAATAGCTTAAAAATGCATATTTTTCTGGATTAAAAATAAGCATTGTCACACCATAATTTTATATTTGTTGCATTTTAGCATTAATTGTGAAATAATGTCTAATTATTAATCTTGAGCTTAGAATGTTTATTAATAAAAGAAAATACATTTTTTGTAGGATTGGCAAAAATTGTTGCAAAGGAAAATAAGAAAGCAAAGAAAAGAACAAATG
>FXXK01001216.1:124932-160014 GCA_900184695.1 Betula pendula
TTTTCCATGTCTTTTTATTTATATTCTGTCATGCACTTTAATACTATGAGAGGCTAAATTCTCAACTAAGGTTGAGGATGAAGCCTCGTTAATGAATTTCAGCAGTTATTTTTGAGATTTGATTTTGCCCAGAATAATGTTTAATTGAACGATTAAATTGTTCTTGTTTCACATCAATTAATAAATAATAAATTCTGAATATGAGTTTAATCAAGTTTTTCTCATGATTTAGGATTATTTTTGTTGATTGAATGCTTAGTTTATATTGTTGATTTTAAAATTGGATATCTATTGTGATTTGTTTTTTTACGGAAACAATAGATGATTTGATTTTAATTTCTTTTAAAAGCGAAGAAGAACATGCTTTAGATTTTTGCTAAAGATTTTAACGATGATATTTTCCATGGTAACAAGATTGATTTCTAGATTATCATGTAGAGTATGAGTAAAATCAATAATCAAGAATATATGTTGTCATGAATTAATGAGGTGGATTCCACAACCTTAGTTCCTTTTTATCTTGATAATTTACTGCTTTTATTATTTATTTTGTTTAGATTAATTGCGTAGTTGAATTTATTTTTATTTTTGAACAACCCTATTTTTCTTGAACTAGATTAGGATTTATTTAGTTTAGATTTGATTAGTTTTCCTACGATTATACAAGTCCCTGTGGGTTCCACCTCGCGCTTGCTAAACTATACTTCGGTACGGTTCGTGCGCTTGCGAGTACATTAAAATTTCACAACACCATATCCCGGAAGAGACAACATTTTGTTATATATATGTCTCTTCGTATTTTGTATGTTTTGGTTCTTATTAATTATAGTTTGTAATATATCTAAACAGTGTGATGTTGCAACTGTATGCCGTCTGTGGCATATGCTGCAACTATCTTTTATTTGGTGCATCTGGTATGCACATGTTTGTAATATTAAAACATCTAGCGTATTTTAATTCACGAGGTATTTCAGTCAGCTCTATTGTGTAATTCAGTTGTTCCCTAGTGTTTTTAAAAGAAAAAAATATATCCGCTGCGAGACTGATCTCTGAGGTAGTAATGTCACGTGGAAACCGGAGGTTTCTGCTTACGGTTCTATTGCATAGAAACCGGGGCGTTACAATATTTGTGAGACTATCTATGATAATTATATTCATTAGATCATATAAATCATATGATTAAGTGTTGATATTATTCATTTGTACTATACAATATACATATAAGTTATATAATCAATTATTATTATACTTAATATATTTTGACTATTGTTACTTAATATAATATACTATTTAATTTTTTTATAACATATATTATACATACATATATTAATATATATGTATATATTAATAAATATATACGAATCGAGCCCGAACAGACGAGTCGAGCCTTTATACGAATTTGTTCACGAATATTAATCGAATCGAGCCGAATTTATATGAATTTGTATCGTTTAATAATCAAGCATAGTTTCGTGTTTACGAACGGCTCACATAATAACCGATTCGAGCACGAGTTAAACTTAGCCGAGCCAATCCCGAGTATGTCACGAATAGCTCTGTTCGTTTACACCCCTAAGTGTGGCTATCGATAGGGCTTTCATTTTTAATTTACCGCCTAAAATTAAGGTCGGTTTACAAGAAACCGACTAGAAATCGTTGTTAAATTGAGATTGGCTTTGAAGAAACGACCAAATATATTATATATATATATATATATATATATATATATATATATATATAATATATATATATTTGTTGTTAGTTTTGTAAAAGAGACTTAAATATTTTTTTAGTTCGTTTTTTTAGAAGGGACTTTAAAAAAAAAATTAAAAAAATTGGTGTCGGTTTTTGGAGAAGCGACCCAAAATTGTGTGTGTGTGTGTGTTTTTTTTTTATTTTTTTTTATTATTTTTTATAGTCTGTTTTATAGAACCGACCCAATTTTTTTTTTTGTTTGTAGTCGGGTTTGCCAAAACAACCCAAAATTGTTTATTTTTTTATTTTATTTTTTATTTTTTTTTATTTGTGGTTGGTTTTGTTGAACTAACCCAAATATTTTATTTTATTTGTAGTTGGTTTTGTATAACTGACCCAAATTTTTTTGGTTGTAGTCGATTTTGTGAAACCAACCACAAATTTGCTTTTAGAGTCGGTTTTGAAAACCGACTCTAAAAAAATGACTACAATGACCGGTTTTTTTTTTTGTAGTGTAAGTAGAGTAGTGGTAGCACCCCTAGAAGTTGGTTTGTCTGCTGTCACACCTGTTGGGAAGGCAATAGTGTGCACGCGAGTGGTAAGGAGTTGTCCCATCAGTATTGAAGGAAAGGTCTTTTTGGCGAATCTTGTCGCTATCGTGGTGCAAGGATTTGACATCATCCTAGGGATGGATTGGCTAGCAAAGTATTATGCTAGCATAGATTATGCTAGGAAGGAAGTTACTTTCAGGCCACCAGAGGGTGAGGCTACTACTTTCGCTGGATCGAGAGTAAGGTCCTTCTTCCTATCTTGTCAGCCATATAGGCAAGGAAGCTTGTGATGGATGGAGGACAAGTGAAGGAACTAGAAGACATTCTAGTGGTTCAAGAGTTCGCGAACGTGTTTTCAACGGAGTACTCAGAGTTACCATCAGAGCGTGAAGTGGAATTCAGAATCGAGTGTGTTCCAAGTACCACTCGAGTGTCGAAGGCACCCTGTGGGATGGTACAAGCGGAACTCAGAGGTTGAAGGTCAGTTGCAGGAATTGTTGGACAAGGGTTTCATTCGCTTGAGTTCATCACCTTAGGGAGCGCCAGTGCAGTTCGTTAAGAAGAAGGATGGAACGACGAGTATGTGCATTGACTACAAAGAGCTTATCAAGGTCACGATTAAGTACAAGTATTCGTTACCAAGGATTGACGATCTACTTGACTAGTTACAAGGAGTAAGAGTCTTTTCGAAGATAGACTTGTGTTCGGAATATCATTAGGTCAGAGTTAAGAGCAATGACATTCCAAAGATGGCTTTTAGGACTCGTTATGGACAATATGAGTTCTTGGTGATGTCGTTTGGTTTGACCAATGCGCCTGCAGTTTTCATGGATATGATGAACAGAGTTTTCGATGACTACTTGGATCAGTTCATAGTAGTCTTCATCGATGATATCTTGATTTACTTGAAGAGTCAAGAGGACCACCAAGAGCATTTGCAAAAAGCTTTGGAGGGACATCGACGGGCAAAGCTTTATGCCAAGTTTTCTAAGTGTGCCTTTTGGTTGGAAAAGGTAGCTTTTCTTGGTCATGTGATTTCAGGAGAAGGAGTCGCAATTGATCCCGAGAACATTAGTGCAGTTGTGGATTGGAGGAGACCGATTAACGCTAAAAAAATTCGGAGTTTCTTGGGATTAGCCGGGTATTATCGACGGTTCATCGAGGGATTTTCTTAGTTGTCATGCCTGCTGATAGGTCTCGTAAGGAAGAATGCCTAGTATGTATGGACGGATGAGTGTGAGCAGAGTTTCGAGGAGTTGAAGAAACAATTGGTAACCGCACCTGTGCTTACATTACCAACAGAAGCAGGAAGGTTTGTGATCTATAGCGATGCTTCACTCAAAGGTTTGGGTTGTGTTCTAATGCAGAACGGGAAAGTCATAGCTTATGCTTGGAGACAACTAAAGAGTTATGAGCAGAACTACCTAGTGCATCACTTGGAGTTAGAAGTCGTGGTATTTGCACTCAAGATTTGGAGACACTATCTCTACGGAGAGAGATGTGAAATCTACGCGGATCATAAGAGTCTGAAGTACTTCTTCATGCAGAAGGAACTTAACATGAGATAGAGGAGGTGGTTGGAGTTGATCAAGGACTACGAGTGAGATTCTCTATCATTCAGGGAAGGCTAATGTAGTAGCCGATGCTTTGAGTCGGAAGTCGACTGCGGAGTTTGGAGCATTAAGAGTTTCTCAACCCCAATTAGTCATGGAGTTCAAGAGGCTACAACTGGAAGTGGTAGAAGAAGGAAAACCAGCGCTTTTAGCAGGTTTAGTACTTCAAACGGAGTTCGTTAAGAGGATCAAGGATGCTCAAAAGGATGACGTAGAATGTTAGAAGATCAGAAAACGAATGGAAGAAGGCAAAGGAACCAACTTTCAGATGTCTGATGACAGATTGCTTTATCGTGAAGAGCGAATATGTGTACCCTTGGGAAATGGTCTTAGGGAGAGAGATTATGGATGAAGCGCACCAATCTTTGTACATAGTTCATCCGGGTAGTACGAAGATGTACAAGGACTTAGGGTCTTCATATTGGTGGAATAATATGAAGAGGGATGTGGCTCAGTTTGTTGAGTAGTGTTCCACGTGTCAGCAAGTTAAGGCAGAAAATCAGAGGCCCGCCGGAGCACTTCAACCATTGTTAATTCCATAATGGAAATGGGATGAGCATAATGGAAATGGGATGAGATAACGATGGATTTCGTGACTGGATTGCCTAGAGCACCATCTGGTGAAGACGCCATATGGGTTGTGGTAGATAGATTGACGAAGTCAACGCACTTCATTTCGATGAAAGTGAAGGATTCTATGGATAAATTGGTCTAATTGTATGTGCAGAACATAGTACGACTACATGGAGTACTGTCAGTTATCATGTCAGATTGAGACTCACGATTTACTTCGAGGTTTTGGAAAAGTATGCAACATGGGATGGGATCATAGCTAAAGTTCAGTACGGCTTTTCATCCTCAGACAAATGGACAGTCGGAGAAAACTATTCAGATTTTGGAAGATATGTTAAGAGCTTGTGTCTTAGATTTCAAGGGAAACTGGATTCAGTATCTGCCATTGGTAAAGTTTGCCTACAACAATAGTTATCAAGCGACTATTGGAATGCTACCATATGAAGCACTATACGGACCAAAGTGTCAGTCACCGCTTTACTGAAACAAGGTTGGTGAAAAACAACTATTAGGACCCGAGATCATTTAGCATACCCGAGAGAAGGTGATTCTTATAAAGCAGAGAATGCAAGCAGCTTAGAGTCGACAAAAGAGCTATGTAGATAACCGCAGAAGGAAATTGGAGTTTGAAGTAGGGGACAAGGTATTCATAAGGATTTCCCCTATGAGAGGAGTCATGTGGTTTGGTAAGAAAGGAAAATTAAGCTCACGTTATGTTGAACCCTTTGAGATAATTAGAAAGTTAACTAAGTTGGCTTATCAAGTAGCTTTACCACAAGATTTGATTGGAATGTATGATGTTTTCCATATCTTGATGTTAAGGAAATACATCACAGATATAGGCCATGTCATTGAGTACAAGCCTCTGTAGATTCAAGAGGATTTGACTGATGAGGAGTTACCAGTCAAGATTTTGGATTGCAAAGAACAAGTGTTGCGCACAAAGAGGATTCCGATAGTCAAGGTTTTGTGGTGCAACCACGGGGTTAAAGAAGCATCATGGGAAGCGGAGCAAGATATGCGGACATTACCCGCATCTGTTTGAAAGAGGACACGATCTTCGATCGTAGTGATGGTTAAGGTAATATTACTTCTCCTTTTGTTTTAAGTTCTGAAATTTTGAGGACGATATTTTTATAAGTATGAGAGAATGTAATACTCTGATCCTAACCCTAGTTAAGATTTGGAATATTTTGGACCCTGGGGTAGTTGGAGTCGATTATCTAACATATGCAGTAGAATACTATAACTTATTGCAAGAAATATGACTAAATAAAATCCATTATCTCATACAATTAAATAACATAACATCTAGAATAAAACTAAGTCATCTCAAAATCTTAAGTTAACAAATATATCTCCGAATAAACAAGTGTTCCAAAACATATTATAAAATCTCAAGGATAAAACAGGCGGATCTTAAGCATATAGACCAAGTAGATAACATCCAATAACTCTCGCCGAGTCGTTGCATCGCTATCCCACATCTCTTGTAACCAGACCAGATCTAACTCCTCAAGCATATCCCAAACTATATCCTCCGCACGAACATATCTCGCTAATGGATCCATCATCTAGAGGTTGCTGACTATTTGTGAAACACTGAAGTTTCCCACAGGTGAAAAGGAAACAAAGAGCAAGTGTAAGTCCACCACTTAGTGAGATTAAAGCACATGGAAACTATCATATATATAAAAATGAAGTGCAAACTCATACATTTCTAAAAAGGGTTTCCAATTTGTCGATCATTTCATCATGTAATATAGTTATGACATTTGAAGATTATGTAATGCAATAATACATATAATATACATGAATACTTGAACACTTCATTATAGCTCAACTGCATATGGTCTACTCGGGCCCTTACCCCTCCCTGCTCAGGTTTGCACGTTCTCGTAAGAACATCTGGTATAGTCCGGTGCCTTGAAACTATACAACATACCGTCTAATACTAGTAGTCCAACCTCGGGTGGTACACACTATTAGCACAGCAGTCATAGTAACTACCATGTAAACACGGTTGCGCTGGTTACGCTAGTCTATTGGATCCAACAACACATCATAGAATACTCGTGGACCATAGGGCCTTGCCCGTATAAGCTCATCTTATCTTTTCAGTCTTTTACATGCAATGTGTGACAAAACAATTACACGATCATCATTCATCTCATATTCTTAATGCATAAAAAGAGTTCACATGTTCATAAAATAGTTCGTGCAATAAAAGTCATGCATGTTTTGTTGATCATATCAGATAAGAATGCTGTAACCATGCAATATATAACAGTTTCCATGTGAAAATCTCTCACCTGAATCGTGGGGAAAATTCTCAACAATGACTCCACACTCAAGATGATGCTCTGTAAACAATCCTACTGTTTGACAACTCTCTCTGACGAAAGACACTAACCTAGGACTCAAGAATCGATAAAACAGGGTTCTAGACAAAGGTAGGATCGATCCTAGACATCTTGGGATCGATCCTGGATTGACGCAGGATCGATCCTCTCTGCTAAGGATAGATCTTGGTTGGTCAAGATCGATCCTAATAGCCTGGGATCGATCCTAAACCGGCATAAACATTTCCCAACGCATCCAGAATGTTCCCGGCATCCAAAACGACCCATTCCAACCTTTGAATGATTCTTACAACCCTTGGAACTTATCTAAGGTCAATCTATACAAATCCTACAGTCAAAACTCAAAATAAATGGATAACAGCTAAAAACAAACCCCAAAACGATAAAATAATCAAAACCTAACCATAGGCACTAACTACAACACTAAAACATCACAAAGACTCTATTGACCTAAAGGAAATAAAAACAATAAAATGACGCTTAATTATGATTGGTGCAACCCTTTTTGGAAACTCCCAAAAACAACAAAGAATGAAGAGAATAATCCTTGAACGACAATCCGACAGCATTTTCATGTCTTGAAAATCGTGCAACTAGGTCAACAGAGGGTTAAGGGTAAATATATAGAGGTTACGGCCGCACTAGGGCTTCCAGAAACCATAAAATTGCATCCTGACGCAATAGGATCGATCTTAAACTATTGGGATCGATCCTGTGCTGACATGGTAGGAGGATCAATGCTCCTGCTGGCCATGATTGATTCTCATGCTGAGAAGATCAATCCTCCCCTACTAAGGATCGATTGTCCAAGTCAGAAAATGACCGAAAGGTCCGACCTTGCTCCAAAATTCTCCCGAAATTGCCCTAACTTGTCTCAACCTAACCATAGGATCCAAAATACTCCAAATTTTAACTAGGACTAGAATCGGGGTATTACTCTTAATAAGTAATGATACACATGTGTACAAGTTACTATTTTGTGAACTCAATTTATAAATCACAGGCATTGTTATTCTCAGTCATGACATACACATGTTATAACAATGCAATATATTTACATAATACATGATATATTCAAGAGCATGTGATATGTTAACAATATGGTCTACCCGAGACATTACTTCCTTTCAGCAGGATTTTCACGTCCAAAACGACTTCTAGTACAATTTCAGTGCCCCAAACATTGCACTAACATACTGTGTTACACTAGTAGTCCGACCTCGGGTAACTCACACTGACTAGCAAAGCAATAACAGTTGTTATATCCGAGATATGAATAGAGGATTTTATTAACTTGTTTATGTAAATGACTTAGAGGAATTAATAACCAAGAGTAATGTTACGCCCAATGTAATACCCAAGGATTTAATTAGAACGACTAAGAACACTTTGATGTAAATTGTGATATTAAGATGGTCAAATATATTTGGAAAAATATATTTGATATTTAATTTTATGTTCTTAGTTTAAATTGGAAAGTGATTAATTTAAATTAGGCTCAAAGTGAAATAAGAATGGTTTGGAAGCTTTTAAAGATTATATAATATATATGGAAGAGTAGGTATCATATATATATATATATATATATATATATATATATATATATATATATATATAATATATATATAGTATATATATATATATATTAGGGTTATTGATTTGCTGTTTGGTACAGTATATACATATATATATAAAGAAGAAAAAAAAAGAGAAAGTAATATAAAATATATTGGCATCTCTAGCATTCACGTGAATGCTAGAGTATACTTAATTAGGCAAGCTCAAATCAATATATATTGGGGCTGCTGTCCAAGGCAGCATGGAATGAACAAAACAAAAAGAGAATACAAACAAAAAGAAGAAAGCTGAACGTCCACTTAGAGAAAAGAAAGAAAACAAACAAAAACAAAAAAGAGAAAAGAAGAAGAGGTGTCATTGCTGGAACTTTTGAGTAGTAGTGCTGTCCAGATGTTGAAGAAAGGAGAAGAGGTGTATGATAACGTGTGGACAGCATGTGTTGCATGCAAGTGCTGTCAAAATTTTAGGAAGAAAGATTGAGGTGTCAACGTGCATGTGTGAGTGTGAAGTGCTGTCCAAAAATTTGAAGTAGTGGATGGTGTGCTGTGAACGTTAGTGGTGCTGTGCAACGTGTAAGTGTAAGGGTGACCTGCAATAGTAACGTGTAACGCTTCCCTGTATAGGCAGTAAAATAGAATTGAAAGCAAAAAAATCTGCCCTGCCTTCTTTCACTCACTGTGCTGTCCGTGCAGTGTTCTTTTGCTCACAAAAACAAATTATCACTCCAGCCCATTGCCGTGCAGCCTTAGTGTTAGTTAGGAAGAAGAGAAAAGAGCTCAATGTCCTCATAGTTTGGTGCTTATATTTGGGGAGTGCTAGGTATAATCCCTTATCCCTAGCTTATGTCAATTCTAGTTGCTAGAATTTAATTTATGTTGTTATAATGCCAAATGAGATTATAATATTTTAGATATGCCGTTATAATGCCCGAATGGCATTATAATATTTTAGGTATATGTCATTACGCTAAACTTTTAGACAAAGTTTAAGGAAAATAAATAAGTGGTCTAGATGTTGGTTTTAAAGATAATCTTAGACTAATATATATTGTCGTACGTGGATATATTAATTGCAGTGAATTTTATAAACGACAAGAGGAATTTCTAAGCAGACTACGAGAGGTGAGTATAATTACTCACTGAGAAAAGATACGATTTTTATGCTTTGAAAGATTTTATTATATTCGAGCCAATCGTATGTTATGTTAGTGTTTTTATATGATGATATTTTGATGCTTTGAATATGTATATAAATGTTTGATGGAATTTGATTATGAAATGATGTTAAAGATTACATGATTATAAAAGAAAGAAAAAGAGATGTTTATTGCATGAGAATGATTATGTTTTCGAAGGGGTGATTAGCCCTGATAATAGTAAAGTGAAATGTTTTCGAAGGAGTGTAATGCTCCGATGATAGTAAAGTGAAATGTTTTCGAAGGGGTGATTAGCCCTGATGATAGTAAAGTGAAATGTTTTCGAAGGAGTAATGCTCCGATGATAGTAAAATGTAATGTTTTCGAAGGAGTGTAATGCTCCGATGATAGTAAAGTGATATGTTTTCGAAGGGGTGATTAGCCCTGATGATAGTAAAGTGATATGTTTTCGAAGGAGTGTAATGTTCCGATGATAGTAAAGTGATATGTTTTCGAAGGGGGTGATTAGCCCTGATGATAGTAAAGTGAAATGTTTTCGAAGGAGTGTAATGCTCCGATGATAGTAAAGTGATTTCGAAGGAATTAGCCCTGATGATAGTAAAGTGATATGTTTTCGAAGGAGTGTAATGCTCCGATGATAGTAAAGTGGATATGTTTTCGAAGGGGTGATTAGCCTGATGATAGTAAGGAGTGAAATGTTTTCGAAGGAGTGTAATGCTCCGATGATAGTAAAGTGAAATGTTTTCGAAGGGTGATTAGCCCTGATGAAAGTGAAGGGATGTAATGTCCTGATGAAAGTGAAGGGGTGATTAGCCCTGATGAAAGCGAAGGGGTTAGCTACCCTGATGAAAGTGAAAGGATGTAATGTCCTGATGAAAGTGAAGGGATTTAATGTCCTGATGAAAGTAAAAGATATTGTTTTCGAAGGGTGTAATGCCCTGATGATAGTAAAATGATATGTTTTCGAAGGAGCGTAAACGCTCTGATGAAAGTAAAAAGTTATGTTTTCGAAGGGGTGTAATACCCTGATGATAGTAAAATGATATGTTATGAAAAGTATGAGTATGAAAGTATGCATGACAGGTTTATGTTTTGATGAAATGTATATGTATTATGATTTATGGAATTTTATGCCACTTTTATGATTTGAGATTATATATGTAGTATGTTCCAAACAAATTTCATGACTACGGTGTTTACTTCATCAGCTACGCCATGATTTTATGATAGACATTTTAATAAACCAAATGTAGCTGTTATTGTAAAACTATGTAGAAAGAAAAAGATTGGCTCAAGTGAAAACTTAGTGATTTCTTATACCGCTGAGACCGTGGACTCATATATCTGCCTGGGCGAATGTGGTTAACTCCATGATCGCCTCAGATGATGTTGTTGATACAGGTACTGTGGATCTGGATGATGATCCAGTGGCTGCGTATTTGGGTTAATGTGACTGAGGGCGATGTACGCCTATTGGTATTCTGTTTAGACTCATGTATATCTAGTTTTGTTGTACATCAATATGCTGTATATATAAACAGGTTGATGTATTTTGCTAAGCCGTATGTGGCTGTTTTGATAGCTATTCTTTTGTTGTACAACACTTAGAATGTAAAACTGTTATATATAGTTTATGTCAGCTCCTTATGTTATTTAGTGTTATTTATTTAGTTTCCGCTGCAATGTTATGACTACTCTGATGTGATATGCTCATATTATGAGATAATGATGGCTTGTACGCATGTACGCCACTTGGATGATGCGGTTTCATTTCAAAAAAAATATATGCGTTATGAAATCGGATCGTCACAACAGTGACCCTTCTTGAAGAATGGAGAGTGTAACGATCCAGGAAAAAGCGCTAGCCACATCTGCGCTATCACCCCAAAAGGACTAGTCAATTTTAGAGTTTCCCTAGAATCACTTATAAAGCCCAGTTTCACCTAGTAACTAGGCGATGTGGGACTCAGCACTTATGACTCTCTTTATAAATCATCCACTCTATGTGGGCTATTTCTTATTTTCCCAATATGGGACAGGGGTGTTATAGGGAGCCAAGCACAAACTTTTAACCATTGGATCTAAGGCCCTCATTAATCATGGCTCCTTTTCTCCGCACGAGATGGTGTACCATGTCATATGATGCAACATTAGTCTTTCATCGTCTTTTATATGCATGCATTTTACAAACTCAATATTTCATTTTCTTGTTAATCGCAATCATTTTCATAAAAATAGAATTCATAGATATTCTAAAATGGGTATTTCATGAGATTTGTAAAAATGCATATTTTGTACATACAATAGTCATGCTATGCAAAAAAATAATAATAACAAGTATCCCTGTGAGTTTTTACTCACTTAAGTCGTAGGGATCAACCAAATAGTCCCCCACGCAGTATCTAACTTTCAAATCTAAGAAATGATCTTATCATTAGTCTTATGCTTAAGTTAAACAAATTCTAGGCCTCTAACAACCCAAAAGAACTTTTTGTCCGAGCATCAAACGTTTGACTAGAAGGTCAAACATTTTAGGCCCAATATTGAACATTTGATTAGAAGGGTCGAACATTTGATATGGTCCATAAACCCATTCTGGACCAAAACCTTGGTTCTTTTTAGATTCTAACATCTCTTAAGGTTTTCCTAAGGTCTTACCAAAGAAAATAAGGGGTTTCATACTTCAAAAACGGGGTTTGAAGTGCTTAACTCCTTAAACTAACATAAAACTATCATCAACCTTAATGAACAATCTAACACACTAACTAACAAAGTAACAATAAGTGAATAACAACATAAAAACGAGCTAGGCTAGGATGAATACTATTAGAACTAGCGTTCAAAACTCCAATTGATAATGAAATATTTTAGATGTAATGAATATTGTTACTTATTCCCTGATTTGATTATTGAACATTGGACATACTTATTATTGTTTTATATAGCATATATGTGGTTTATCGGTTATATGCATGTAGACAGTTCCTAAGTTACATTGAATTTGATTATGGTGTGAGCAATAGTATTTATCACATAGAAGAACATATTCAAAAGTCCCTTGTAACATATTAAATATTGTTCGTAGTCATAAGTAGAACCAGGAATTCCACCATGTCAACCTTGATAATTTGTCTTAATCCAGTGAAGCAGTGTGGCTTCAGGTTGACATAGTTGGTGTTATAGCAAGGTAGGCTTGTACAAGGCTATGCACTTAACAGGACCGCGTGAGCCATCATTCCTATAATGATTGTCATAGAGAATGATGAACGTGTGCGACGACTTATGAATATTACTCTAAATCCTGAGAAGTTTGTGAACTAGATGTCAAGTGGAGATTACTTTGATGTATCAAAGAGTGAGACCAATTATGTGGTCAACATTCTCTTTACTTTGGCTAATCAACATGTAGTATTGTGGAAGATCATTCTTCAAGGAGTCCAAGTCCTTTGTAGGAGAACAAAGAGATAAGGAAATTTTCCTTGTTTTAGAATCAATGAGAATGATTATCCTATGCCTCAAGCCTGAGTGTTTTTAGTGGTATTTAACTGAAGCTCTGTACAAGGATGAGTTAAATCTCATGGGGTACATTGGGATAAATCATGAGATTTGGATCCAAGTACTCAAGGAAAGAGATGTGGTGAACAAAATGACAGTTAATTATCTTTGGTTCAACCGTAGAATAAATTCCATAGAGGGATAATATGGTAATTTGATAAGTACGTCATGAAGGATTAATTGTTTGTGGCAAAATATAATATAAAGTTCAATCACATTTAGTTAGTGAAATTATTGTGATTTTTTGTCAAGGTGATGAGTCATCGGATGACAAGATTTCACGGGACTAAAGTAGCTAAATCTATTTTTCTTCCGGATCTCTTCTTGAGCTGTTGTAAATTAACTAAGTGATTATGAGCTTTGGTTATTTATTTATTTATTAAACAATTTGTTTTAATTTACTAAAGCATGAGCTTATTTATTTATTGGACAAATTGTTTTTTATTTATTGAAACATTGAGCTTATTTAATTAAGCAAATTGTTTTAATTAAAAACATGGGCCCAAGGAAAAACTGTGTAGTAATTGCAAGAAAGAGAGATTGGGCTTTGAGATAAAACCCAAGCTAGAGCAAAGACGAAAAATGCATGGGCCAGGGAATTAATTCCCTGATCCATGCGTCACTTACAGTGACACATGGCCATGAAACAGTTGACACATGGGCCAAGGAATTTTTCCCTATCCCTATGTGTCATTGATAAGTGTTGAATGTTACACATTCAAACTCCCTAACTCGCATATATTAAACCTTAGTTTGTATTATTATTTAATATTTTGTTGTATTTAGTGTTTGTCTTATTTTTAGGTTTTAATGAGAAACACATGAAAATCTTAAACATTAAGCCTAAAAAGACATCAAAGGAAAGCTGAAGAGCAGAAGAAATGCCCTGCGATAGATCGCAACTTTTTGCGATCGATCGCATGCTTGGGATCAATTGCAGGAACCTTGGATCGATCGCAGCCTTGGATCGATTGCAGAAACCTGCGATCGATCGCTATCAAAGCTTCTAGAACGTGAAAAGATCTTTGACAGCAGATCACGATGTAATGATATTTTGGATCAAAGATTGCGGCTGTTAGTCAATTGTAGGCGCCGAAATCTCTTCTCAAAGGACTCCTAACAGCTGGATTGTAGATTTTTAGCTTGATCTTTCCTTGAGAAAGATCAAAGCTTCTTTTTTCGATATATATGTAATTTCTGTCCCAGAGAGGTAGTAGCTCGTTTTTAGTTTTATTTTAGAATAGTTTTTAGTTTCATTTTTCTTTCTTTTGCTCTTAGATAGTAGGTAGAACTCGACCCATAGCTCCAAATCTCCTTAGGAAATGGTTTTCTCCAATCCCATGGAGATTCCCAAATCCTTCATGAGAAACTAAACCCTTTGTAGGGTTTGATGTAATTCTTTCCATAGGGTTATGGGTTGATTGTATTTAGCTAGGATTTTATGCATTTGGTATAATGATTGTACAAGCCTAAGGATTGATCTTTATGATACACCATTTGAGATGAAAACTTTTTTCTTGTCTATGAGAAATTCTTTGATGTCTTGAATGAATTCTATGTTTTTATTGTCTTTAATTAAGGAAACATAGGCTTTGCAATGGTGTTTTTGACATGATTTTATGTGAGTTTGATAGGATATGCTAGGGACCACGACTCAATCCATACTTAGATTAACTTAGAATAGGTGGAAAGTGGAGTGGAAACCTATGATATTTTATGCTTTCTTCATTGAGTTGTGTAGGCTATTAGGAGATTTTATATTGTATGTTTGGGAACACGAGTTATATCACATGTAGGGTGTCAGGTGAGTGATTAGTACAAAACTATGATGTTCTATTATTCTCTCGTAGTACTATTTTCATGTTGAGTATGTTGTAAGGATTGATAACCTTTACACACTCATATTATGTTTATGTTAAAGATCCACTACTACAAAAAAACCGGGTATTACCCACACTTTTTTTTTTTTCTTTTTTTTTAAAAAAAAAAATTTATTTTTAATAACCACGCTTTATAAAAAGCGATGTTAAAACCAGAATTTAACATCGCTTTTACAAAAGCGTGGTAAAAAATAGTGGCAAAAATCTGATATATATTTCTTGCTCAGCCTTAATTTCATGACTTGGTGATGAGTTACACAAAAAAAAAATAAAAAATAAAAAAATAACAGGAAATAAAAATACATGAAAATTAAGATACAAGGCATATGAGCTAGGCTTAATTAATTACAAATTTATTAATTAGGCTTAATTAATTACAAATTTATTAATTAATTTGCTCAGCTTAATTTCATGCATGTAATATTTTTTTTTTTCCTCTCAAGCTGTTTAGCAGATTTAATCCAACCGCAAATTTGGATAAAAGACATGCGGTATTCTTAGATTTAATACAATTAGACGATAGCAGATTTTTAGATTTTTGCAACAATATAATAATTTGCAACAATAGCAGATTTTTTTTCCTCCCAAGCTGTATAGCAGATTTAATACAATTGGAGGTAGAAATTGCTAATGGAAATTGTATAAAAGCGTGGCAAAAATTTGCGGTAACAGACTAGTTTTTTTTTTGAAACTCGCGCTCTCTCTCCCTCTACTTGGTAATTTTTCTTCTCAGCTCTTTCCCTCTAGCTACTGTCCGACTACTGAACTCGATCCTCTCCTCTGATCAGCTCTCTTCCCTCTCCATTCTCTCTCTCGCGATCCCCTTTCTCTCTCGCGCTCTCTCTCGCTCCGGTCCGGTCCGGCCATTCCCTCTCCATTCCGTGCGGTGCTCCGTCCTGTATGTATCTCCTCTTTCTCTCTCTCTCTCTCCCCCTCTAAGTACGTATCTCTCTCTCTCACTTTGTTGATCTCTCTCTCTTTGATCTCTGTCTACTTTTCTCTTCCAGCAGCAGATCGGCCTCCATCCAACCGAATCCTACGCTTCCTTTCTTCTTTGTCTCTCAAACAGTAAGTAATTTCCTTTTTTCCCTCTTTAATTCTTCGATAAAGTCTCAGAGTGGTTCGCTAATTTTCTTATTTTTTGATTGTTTTGTTTTACTGTTATTATTTTGTGGCTCTGCTTAGTTGCTATTCTTGTTGTACTTTATGGTAGATTTTGTTTTGTTTTTTTAGTTTTTTTGTTTTAATTGATTTATTCAGTGAGGTTTTGCAATGTTCTGGGTTCTCCTTGAGAAACCCATTTATAATATAGCTTTAGTTTTGCTTGTGTTGTATTATATAGGTGCAACAGAAAACAAAACAAAAAAAGATTCTAAGTATCATCTAATCAGACTGGTAAAGAGCCTATACAAGGTAATTCTGGCTCTTCTTTCTTTTCCTGTTTTTGTGAATTTCAGAATGCTATAATCACTTTGGTGGTTTTAGAACATGTTCTGTTTGGTTTGATTTGAAGGTGTTAAAACCTGTCTTAAGAAAGAAAGAAGAGAAGGGCTTAATTTCAGTCTGAATTAAGGAAGATTATACTTTATAATTAGGAATTAATCAACAACTGTACAAAGGATTTTTTTTGGTTCCTAGACTGGGCCAGAAAAAAGCTGAGGTGTTGTCCAATCTTTGGCTTCTGCATAGATGATTTTCCATGTTTCATATGCGCATGCTTCAATATCTCAAGCTCTGTTTTTCAAGATATTACTTGCTGTATTCATTTCAATAATTTGGACGTATTGGATAAAGTACAACAATACTAGTGCAAAAAAGGATTCAAGAAAAATAATTAAATTATTACATAATAATTGCTAAGAAACAAATGAAACATTTGTCTTTAATTTCCATTAAATTGTTTATTACATTGGTTGGATTGATAAAGTACAATAATACTAGTACACCAACACCTATTACTTCATTTAAAAAACAATTAGTTTAAACTGATTATCATTTGATACTCTAACAATGGTAAATTATTATAAATTGAAGTATTACTTATAAGCAGTGATAGTTTGAATGTATAATGGAATTAAAGGATAGTAGTTAATAAAATAAGTTTAATATTGAGTAAAATTCAATAACAAAATTAAAAAAATATAAGGAAAAATATGCTTCAAGAATAAGACAATGGGCGCACTAGAGTCCGAGTCATATAAAATGGAATAATCATAAGCCTATAGATTTGGACAACCAAAATAGCTAATGTTGATAGACTATGTTAATGTATTGGGCCTATAATCCAAAGGCTCATTCCATTTGTGTGATTTGGTAGTGCCTCCATTTTTATTGGGCCGCCCATGCTCATTTCCCTTCTCATAGACCGCATGAATTTCAATAAAAGTCATCTAATTTAAAATAATCCTCGTCCATGTATCTAAGCCTCATGGGTCTAAATTGTGTAGTTTCGTACTAAATGTAAATGAAATCCGAAATTTAAAAACTTTTCTATTGAGAAACATTTTGTGATACTTTAATACTACAAAACTATTGTGGAAACAAAAGTCATCTTCCTCTTCATCGTAATCAAATTATAATGTTCCTTTTTCTTTCTTCTTTTTTACTCAAAATGCTAAAAATATTCCTCGTAAGATAAAAGTGACTTATCTCTTTAGCTAATAAAAAAAATTAGGAAGGTATTTTTGTTATTTTTGTAGAATGGGAACATTATAACTCCACAATGGTGATAGGAAGAAATCTAATAAAATTAAAATATTTGAAGGGATTAAATGTAATTTCTTGTAAATTTAGTCTTAAAAAATGATACAATATTGCTCTATAATCTATTACCTTGTGCACTAACATCACCAATACATGCATGGGATCGATGCATGTACTGTTTTGTTTGTTTTTTTTTTTCCCTTTCTTTAGAAGCTCCTATTTGGTATGTACTTCTAACAGTTCTTTTTGGTTTTTATTTTTTATTTTTCTAAGTTTTTAACTTTTTTATAAAAATTTGACTGATTATTGATGGTTATCTAATCAATTAGTCACACTATGGACAAAAGTTGGATGAAGATGTGGAGAGGTACAGCTGAGAACATTCGTGGGGTTGAAGCATTTTTGAGCTTTGCAGTTAGCAACTCCACAACTAGAGATCTTATTGTGTGTCCATGTAAGAAGTGTCGCTTCCGCTATAAGCTGCACCATGACCAAGTGTACGACCATCTAATTGGCTTGTATGGTATTGTGGAGGGCTACACAGACTGGATATGGCATGGAGAAAAGATTAACAATCATGACCCTCATAGAGGTCCAATGATCGAAGGGTCCGATTCGGGCCCAGTAAATAAGTCTTGAACACCTGATCATGAGGGCGAGATATTTCCCCCCGATTTTTTTACAAGCATGGTTCATACATTTAGTTCATGAATGTAGGCTTGGTGGACTGGTTCACTATGCGTGGATGTATCCTGTTGAGAGGTATTACTTGTCACCAACTTGAAATTTTTTATTTGGAATCATGTACCAATATTTCTAGTCCATTTATTATTGTTGCCTACGGTTAATGAAACAATAGTGAGAATTGAATTTTTATAATGTAGGTCTCTTGGTCGATACAAATTTATGGTTCGCAACAAAGCGGCACCCGAAGGTTCTATTGCGGAAGGTGACATAGCGGATGAATTACTAACATTCTGTTCCCGATATTTAGTGAACGCCCTAACAATTCATAATAGGCAGTATAGAAACCCAGATGAGTCTAGAGGGGCAGTAACTAGATTCACCATGGACGCCCTCACAATGAATCAAGTTCATCGGTATATTATATTCAACTCCAACTATTTCCTTCAACTGCGAATGTGAATAATTTCATTAAGACATTAACTAATGCAAAACAAAATTTTACAACATATTAACACCTACTGTACTTTGCATATAGGACGCACATGGAGACACTGCGGCGTACGAACAATATGTCAGAGGAGGAACTAGAAGAGAAGCATAGAGCAGAGTTTTGTGTTTGGTACCGTGATTATGTAAGAGTATTGATGTGTATAATAGTATAGTGACATCGTGAAAACAATATTCTTTGTACTACACACTATCACATATATACAAATTCGTCCAAATCGCAGGTTAACTAGATGGACGAAACTCAGCTAACTGAATTGGGGAAGAAACTCGAATGGCATTCTAAAGGGTCGATGCAAACTGCATTCGAGTATAACCGCTATGTTGTCAATGGCATGCTATTTCGCACCGTGCTGCGCGATGAAGAAAAGACAACTCAGAACAGTGGAGTGTGTATGCCGGGAGAAGATGGCCATACATATTACGGCAAACTAACACGAATAATTGAGGTGGAACACTATGACGGGACCCGTTATGTGTTATTCAAGTGTGATTGGACGGACAGAAAGATTAATATGGGGTATAAGCAGGATGAATATGGATTTAACCTTGTGAATTTCAAAAACCTAATACATACGGGAGAGCGGATTACCGATGATCCGTACGTCTTGTGTTCTCAAATATCACAGTCGTACTATGTCAAGGATGATAGGGACTCAAATTTGGATGTTGCAGTTAAGACAATACCAATAAATGTATATGATGTTGGACTGGGAGAAGGGGAAGATGACAATTCTGACAACTTTCATGAGAATGAGCCTTTCAACTTGGGAACTATTCACGATCCAAATGATGTTGGAAATGATATTTTTGAGTATGCACGTAATGATGTAGCTCCAACTGAAGTACAATTTCAATCGACACGTACAAGATTGTATGATCTATTTTTAATGACCAATATTTCTAGACTTTATAGTTATTTTGTCTATGTGTTAAACTTGTGCATACGTGTTTTATATTTCATTATGATTATATGTCTTCTATATTACCTGCAATCTAACAAGTGATGCAACTTTCTTGTAGGTAAAAATGGGTAAGCAAGTGGCACCGATTTTAAAATATCTCTGAAGGGTTCCCCGTCCAGATGACACCACAACATCACAACCCAGTCCCCGAGTTGGTTCAGGGGACGAGACTGATGACCCCACCGCCGGTTGTCCTAGCTTGTTTGTGAATCCGACTGTACCACCTGGGTACCAAGGTGGCGCATCTGATACATCATTTTTCTTATCACCCTTGCCTACGGAACAATCGGGATACCATGAGTGGCTAGTGGCACAGGGAGGCTGCCCGAGTAGCACACCAGAGTTCACACAATTTGATCAGTGGGGCCAGACATCCTTCCCCACACCGCCACCTGATGAGTAGGACAATGCATCTCAGCATTCTCCCACATTCTCCTCACATGGACTTGAGGAGCCCAAGGATACAGCCCATAGGGCTCAGACATCCCAATCCACAGAGGGGACACCGGAATGAGACCTAGCCAATGGGGAGGTCTGAACAATAGGTATATTTAAGCATCCATACCTATTAATTTATCAATTTATTTAAGTATGTCATTTTAATAAGCAGCATTTTACAAAGTGAAATAATAATAGGGATGTATAGTATGAAAAATCATCGGATTTGCTTGATTCTATAATTTATTATTGACATTATTATTATTATTATTTTTTTTTGTGAATATTTGGTCTTGCTTGGTCTCTTAATTTATTTATTTATTTATTTTTAAAGATTTCTTCTATGTATATACATCGGGTAATATACATATGTCACCTTTAAGAAGTAAAAGAGGAACATGATCATGTTCCTCTTTTACTCCGTAAAGGTGACCTAAATTTTGAAATCATCTTATTTTCTGATTTCCTCATCGTTACCAAATGTGGATTGTGATACAGATTCGACAGGGCACATTAATGTTAGATCTTGCGGAACGGTGTCTACCCTTTGGTGTTTTCCAGAGGGGGAGAGAGTTGTATTGGAATTTAATGAGGCATGGCAGCCTGTCGATACAAGCGGATCCAAATTTAGTCGACTTGCGGGTCAATACATACGGAGTGGGTCGTTTGTTAGTCTATCTGATCCAAATTGGCAGAATATAGCCAACTCTCAGAAAGAGCAGCTTTGGGAAGCGTTAATGGTATGTATATATGACGACGAAATGCACTGTTTTAAATATTTATGTGGTAATATTTATGCTTCTTAATTACATATATATTTGAAAGATATACTACTAATATGTTTTTTTTTTTCTTCAATTTTCTTTGTAGATTAAATTTTATGTTGACCTCGAGCTACCTCTCAATAAGATTAAGAGGATTGCGTTTATGGACTTTGGGAAAAAAAGGAAAAACTTTATGGATAATTTAAAGTGGTCCATATTGGCGGGCACAGATATGACACCAAATGAAGCTGTGAGGAAATTGCCCCACTGGGCCTCATTTGCATCTCAAGATCTTGAGGTGTACATCAGAGGGTGGTTCACCGAAGACGCTAAGGTAAGGAGTTAAACATGTCATGTACCATACGTATCATACGTAGTATGTACATGTGTGCGTATTCATATTAATTAACACTGTAAAAATATGTAGGCGATGGCCCTAAAAAACAAAGCCGCTCGTGGCAAACACAAGTTTCCCCACACCTCAGGCTCTAAGAGCTATCCAAGAGTTGCCCACGAAATGGTATCTTCTTTTTGTTTTTCATTATCTACTCATTTAAGTATAATTATGAGTAATATTAATTTACTTCAATGTTTGTTTTTGTAGAAGAGAGATACAGGGGTCACTTCGACAAAGACATCCATTTTTATAAAAACACATACAAAATCAGATGGCACCCCTGTCAGTAGAGAGGCTGGGGAGAAAATGGTAAGTGCGCTAATATTGTATTTTTGTTCTTTAATTAGGCAACAATATCATAAAATATTTTAATATATTCTAGACTACAATGCGGGCCGTGTTGTCTTCTACCCCCGATGTGTCGAGCAAGGTATCTACGTCAAGGACTATAGCATGGTCTGATGACGACGCTTATGCTCAAGCCATGGGAGTTCCTGAATATTCTGGTCGTGTGCGCGGTGTCGGGAATGGGATTCTACCGACGAGGTCTACAAGCCGTACCTCAGCGACACCGGCTAGTCAAGATGAGGTCAGTCTTTTGAGAACATGGCTTGCAACACAAGAGGCGGCCACACAAGCCATAGTGGAAGAAAACAATTCTTGTGTTGCAGCACAAGATGCTTGGATTGCGGAGCAGGATATGCGATTGGCTAGAATGCAAAAACTTATTGAAATTTTAATGGCAAATCAAGGGGCCATGGGCGGTCAGCCAGGTGATTTTATTTTTATTTTTATGTTTTAAGCCTCCATAGCCACGTGTATAATAAACGATGTTCTTACACTTTCGATACCACATGTTATATATATATATATAGTTTCCTGACATTGTTTTGTTCATGTTTCATATGGTGTTCCTATATGTTATGTAGCTGCGAACGATCATACATCATGAGAGTTTTGAAGCAAAGGTAAATATCAACATATATAGTTAGCAATTAATAAATTAATGTGACATAAATGGGGAAACTAACCATGGTATGCATGGTTATAGAAAGAAAAATAAATTCGAAGAGTAGAAGATTTCATTTGGTGATTGTGATTGTTAAAGCTATTGTCTATTAGAAATTTTTGTTATAAACTTTTGTACATGTGATGATATTGTTTTTCATTCTTACTTGTTGCTTTTGGAGAGACATTTATTGATTACATGTTTTAATTGTTTTCATCTTATGTACTAGAAGAGCTGCTGCCTGGCGGTCGTGGGCTATAATGGAAGGCTAAACAAGCTAGCTAGCATCAGGATTGAGCAGGAATTTTTTTGATGTATTTTGAACTTTCTATGTAGTTTGTGAACTTTATACGATATTGTAATTAATATTGTAATTTTGTTTATTGAGAGGTATTCTATGGTTGTGTTTTAATATTTTGTTGAATCAGGTTGAGTTTTTAATGTTTTGGTCAATTAGAACAAAACAATATACAGGTTGTGTGTATTTTTATGCAGCAGAACATCTGCTGCATAAAAATATACAGGTCAATTTTTTGCCACGCTTTTGGACAAAAGCGTGGTAATAGTTTCACCACGCTTTAGACAATAGTGTGGTAAAAAAAAAATTTATTTATTTTTATTTATTTTATTATATTTTTATTTATTTTATTTTTATTTTTATTATTATTTTTTTATTTTTATCACGCTTTTATCCAAAAGCATGATAAAATTTGTTTTACCACGCTTTTATCCAAAAGCGTGGTAAATTAATTTTTGCAACTCCAACTTTTACATCCTCTTTAAAAGGATGTTAAAAAAGCGTGGTAAAAAGTTTGACATCACTTTACAGCCCTAAAGCGATGTTAAAAAAGCGTGGAGAAATCCTGATTTTTTTTGTAGTGCACGCTAGATATAATTTACTTTCTAGCTTTATCTTTATTTTACATGTCATTTATATTTATGTCATTTATGTTTAGGTCATTTAAGTTTAAAAATCTAAAAACATCTCTTTTGATGAGTTGAGTTACAAGGAATCTTAGAAACTTTGTAGCAAAACAACCATCACAGTCCCTGCGGATCAATACCCTCTTTTTAGAACTATCCTACAAGGATTTGATCTATCGCAAGTGGTTAATTATAAATTTAAAATCGGTAGCGCTCGCGCACGTATCAGTCATTAGCATGAAGTAGTGGCTAAGGTTTTTTTCCAAAACCTAGCCGTCACGCCTACTTGTCCCACGTGGTATTTTTGCAGCTCTCTTAGTTTTTCAAAGTACTATAAATAGAGGCTTAGTTAGAAGTAGAAAATTCACTCCTCACACTCCTTGGAATATTACTTCCATTATTACAAAGTATAGACAATAAGCATTAAGCTATTAGAGAGTGATTTTTGTAAAAGATAAATATTATTCTCTTGCTTCTAGTTGTGAGTCCACACTCACAGTCATATTCAGCCATCAAGAAGAAGATCCGGATTTATGAAGAATAATGTTCTTTATGTTCTTCATGTTCATCACATTTTTTGAGTTCTTTAAGCCTTTGAAGATTTTGGAGATTTGGTATTCATGGCGTTCTTGATGTTCTTCGCGTTCTTCATCAACGTCGAAGATCATCAACAACAAAGATGCAAAGGTGAATTCAAATAGCCCTATATGCCTAAGGAGAAGCCGACATGATTTGTAAGTAAATCTTATTTATATTTTACTTTAATCTTGTCAAAATCAAAAGCATGTTCCTCTTGAAGTTTATTGTGATCCTAGATCAGTTAGATCAGTTTAAATTTTTTATATTCTGTTGCACAATGTTTTTTGCATGATCCCCAACAGATACCTCCAAAGCCCAAAAGCTTTCTCCTCCTCCAAACTCTCAACACACACACACAAGGGTTCTCTGAGTTCCAAGTCGAGAATAAACAGTAGAAATGAGGGGTAAGGCTCTTTTTTATAGAGCTGGAGCATCTGGTTAAGAATTGATGGGTTTTTGGGTTCATCAAACGTTCGGTGGTATGACATCGAATGTTTGATGTACTATTACCCAACGGTCCAAGGGTTTTTATCGAACGTTTGATAAAAGCATTGAACATTTGTGTAGTACATCAAAAAAAATTTAAAGCCTCAAAGCTAAAAATTTTATAAACTATTATGGCTTAATCATACGTTCATGTAAAGCCAGGAATGTTCGTTCACACAGTACACACATATGTTCATATAAAGTAATATACATTCATGCATGTGTCATGTAGCACTATTCATCTTGCGCGCCGCATGTGACGCAACCTGAATGTGTGTCAGGAAGGTACACACAAATGTTCGTGACTAGGATACATACGTTCGTGTAAAGCAGAGGACGTGATTTTACCTAGCAAATTTTAACCAAACGAATTCCTCTATAAATACACCTCACACCCTCACCTTCAGACACGATTTTACTCTATCTAAACCAACTTTGTGAGTGTGTGGGGTGTGAAAGGGAATCCTTGAAGCGAAAGAGGGAACCCTTGAGTTTTCATTTTCAACAAAGGGTAACTTCTTAACCCCAGTTTGTTTACTCAGAATAATATCAATATTACTGGATGGCATGCTTATTTATCAGGAGTTTTACAAAGTTTCAAAGAAATGTTGATAGTCACGAAGTTTTACATATGTCTAATAAGTTTTTTAAAGGAGATTTAAAGGATTCACGTATACTATTTTGTTTTGTTTCATGAAATACCTTGTTTTCCTTTCTATAGTCAGGTCTGTGGTATAATATTCATATAGAATTTAGTTTACAAGAGTTTTACTCAGTTTTGGGCATTTTGAGCACGTACAAACATTCCTGTAAGGACACGTACATTCGTATCATTGATACACAAACGTTCCTGTGAAAGCGTATACATTCGTATACATATGTTCTTGCCTAAGACACATAAGTTTGTGTGTTGACCAAAGTGTACAAAATGTGGTTTTAACGATGACACCTTATGAAGCTCTATATGGACGCAAATATAGATCACCATTGTATTGGGACCAGAGACAGTGCAAGATACTAAAGACAAGATTGCACTTATTCTAAAAAGAATGTTAACGGCCCAAAGTCGACAAAAGAGTTACACGGATCAACATCGCCGCAAGTTGGAATTTGTAGTTGGCGACCAGGTATTTCTTAAAGTTTCGCCAATGAAAGGTGTAATTCGATTTGGTAAGAAAGGGAAACTAAGTCCGAGATATGTGGGTCCATTCGAAGTAAAGGAAGTGGTAGGGCCAGTAGCATATAGAATTGCATTACCACCAGAATTTGCTGGAGTGCATGACGTGTTCCACGTATCTACACTACGAAAGTGCATGCATGATCCTTCGCAGGTTATCAATTATGAGCCTTTACAGATTTAAGAGAACTTAACTTATGAAGAAAGACCGATTCAAATCTTGGATCACAAGGAGCAACAGTTAAGAACAAAAACCATTCCGCTCGTGAAAGTACTCTGGCGAAACCATGGAATGGAGGAAGCTTCGTGGGAGCTTGAGCAGGATATGAAGAACAGATATCCAGATCTGTTTGTGAATTAAGGTAATAACTCCTTGTTATGATTTTCATATATACTGCATTTAAATTTCGAGGACGAAATTCCAATAAGGTGGGGAGGATGTAATACTCCAGGATTTAATTAGGCGACTTGGAGCACCTTAGTGAAAATTGTGATACTGAGATGGGTCAAATATATTTGGAAGAATATATTTGATGTTTAATTTTATGTTCTTAGTTTAAATTGGGTAGTGATTAAGCTTAAAGAAAAATAAATTTGTGGAGTCTTGAAATGGAATTTAGGGTACAAAATAATAGTAATGATAAGTGTTTATATATATATATCTTACCCTTTTAATGCTGTTTGGTACAACACGTATATAAAAAGAGAATGCTAGAAAGTATTATATAATAATACATATACTATATATATATATATAGTATATATATATATATATTATGAGTCTCTAGCATTCCACGTGAATGCTAGAGCATCTTTAGTATATATATTTCCTGGCCTATATAGCAGCTGTCCAGTACAGCATAGAAGAGATAATGTTCACGTAAAGAAAAGAAGAGAAATCTGTGGAATATTTACATGTGATGCAGCTGTAATTCTTTTGTGCATGCAAGTGTAATATGTGGCGTGAATAAATGTGAGAAAAGCTGGTGCGTGTAAGCCTTAGAATCACTCCACCGTTCCAGCCTATGTGCTATCGAAAACTCAAAAGAAGAGGAGCAGGTGCTGTAAGTTTTGAGTGGAGAAGTCTGATTGCTGTGATGGGTTAACGTGGATTGCATGGGGTGAGTATGTGCTGTCCAGATTTAAGATGTATGTGTGTGATAACGTGTAAGGCAGTATGGGTTGCATGCAAGTGCTATCTAAATTCTAGGAGGGGAAAAATTTAAGTGGGCAGCTGTATCTTTGAGTGGAGAGTGTGCTATCCAAAAAAAATCAGAGTAGTGGAATTGTGTGCTGTGAATGTTAGTTGTTAGAATATATTATATTATTATATTTCCATTCTAGGGTTTATTCCCTTTCCTTAGTCTACTAGGATTACTTGTACAGCACTCATAGCCTCTCTATTTATAGAGGTCTTTGTAATAGTTTAGAAAAATCAAGTTAATGAGCACAATGTAGCCCTAAGGGCCCTTTCAGAGTGGTGGACGTAGGTGTCTAACACCGAACCACCCGTAATTCCTTGTGTCTCTTTCTCTCTCTCACTTCCGCTCTTATTCTCATATTTTAATATTCCGCATATATTTCAACATGGTATCAGAGCCACTTTCTTGTGGCCTTCAATAAATGTCCCTGACGTTTCCAGTCATCCACGTGCCGCCACGCTCTCGCGCTGCCGGAAGTTTCTGTCTGCTCAACCACGCGACTCCACACTCAGCAAATCACCTCGATCTTCACACCATTCAATAGATCAGCCGCCGAAGGTTCCAGATCCGTCAAAATCAGCCAAAACCATTATGCCACGCACCCCCACGCGCCTCCACCACATCCTGCCACCGCCTTTCCAAGCCGCCACCGTGACTCTTTTTGGCCAAACCACCACAACAGGTGGTTCTTCAGCCCTAGATCGGTCGTTCTGGAAATTTTCGGCCTAGAAAATCATTGCACGCGCTCCCACGCGCCTCCTGAAGTCACTGCCAATGGTCCACGCGCCGTCCAGGTTTTCCATGTGCAGCCACAGTCTTCCACGCGCCCACACGCGCCGGTGAGAGCCACAGCGAGTCTGTACCACGCGCGTTCACGCGCCAGAAGCACTGCACATCCAGATCCGGTTCAATCAAACCGGATCGCAACACCGGTTCAGTCCGGTTTTCTCCTTTTTCATTCCGGTTCACACTGGATCAGTGCCTTTTCACCCGGTTGACACCTGATTCAGACCGGTTCAGTGCAGTTTCATCTATAGTCAAGGCATTTTTGTCCCGGTTCAAGTCTTTCCAGTCCGGTTTTGTACCGGTCTGAACCGGTTCAGGGGACTTCACAGCCTACTGCCGCTTCAGCCACCAGCTGCCGCCTCTGGCCACCATCTCCGGCGACTTTTCCGGCCAAAAAAAAAGAAAAAAGAAGAAGAAGAAGAAGTTTGATAATTGGTCCAAGTGGACCACATCCCTTCGGCCCTCTTTTGGAATTTTGCCTGTAGTCGACTTTTTTGGTGCCTCTTTTAAGCCTCCGTTATTTGTCCGTGCAGTTTTTGTCTTCCCGTTTGAGCGTTTCTTTAGGTGTTTTTCTCTGTTTTAAACAGTACACCGTACGCTTGTTGTGGTTGCTTTTCTACGTGACGGAACTTTGGAGTTCATATTCGGCACTGTTTTGTTGTGATTTGCGGCGCAATTTAATTGGCGAATCTTGGCACAATGTGGTTTGGCCCCTCACGGGATTCGATAGCTAGTTTCTGTTACTCCTTCCATCATTGTCAGTTGCGGCTTGGCCCTTCACCGGATTTCTTTGCGGCTTGTCTCCGTTCTCCGGCATTCCTCCGGCCGCCTCTGTTAGCCTTTCTTGCGGCACCGCCTTGATCCAACTATCGACTTCGGCTGCATTTATATTCCGTTTCTATTTTCAAACTCAAGGTTTCAGAATCTTCCACTTTGAGTTTGAGGGGGGATGTTAGAATATATTATATTATTATATTTCCATTCTAGGGTTTATTCCCTTTCCTTAGTCTACTAGGATTACTTGTACAGCACTCATAGCCTCTCTATTTATATAGGTCTTTGTAAGAGTTTAGAAATCAAGTTAATGAGCACAATATAGCCCTAAGGGCCCTTTCAGAGTGGTGGACGTAGGTGTCTAACACCGAACCACCCGTAATTCCTTGTGTCTCTTTCTCTCTCTCACTTCCGCTCTTATTCTCATATTTTAATATTCCGCATATATTTCAACATTAGTGGAGGTGCTGAATACGTGTGATGCCAAGGCTACATGCAGAAAAAAATTGGAAACCAGATCATGCCTTAACCGTCCATCATGCAGGGGCTGTTTTTGGCTCATTTGAAAACAAAAGAAACAGAATATTGAGAACTCCTCTCAGCCCATTGCCGTGCAGTAAAATAGAATTGGGAACCATGGGGAAAACTGTCCAGCCTTGCTTATTTATGTAGAAACCATTCCTGCAGTGCTGGTTTTGCTTAGAAAAATAATTCCTCTCAGCTCTTGGGGACGTGCTGTCTAGTAGTTAGGAAGGAAGAGAAAAAGTGTTGTCCTCAAGCTTTGGTGCTTTTATTTGGGGAGTGCTAGGTATAATTCCTTATCCCTAGTCTATGTTAATTCTTGATACTAGAATTTAATTTTTGTAGTTATAATGCCATGTGAGATTATAATATTTTTGATATGCCGTTATAATGCCCGAGTAGCATTATAATATTTTAGGTATATGTCGTTATGCTAAACTTTTAGACAAAGTTTAGGGAAAATAAATAAGTGGTCTAGATATTGGTTTTAAAAATAATTGTAGACTAATACATTGTCGCGCGTGGATGTAATTAATTGCAGTGAGTTTTACAAACGACAAGAGGAATTTTTAAGTAGGCTACGAGAGGTGAGTATAATTACTCACTGAGAAAAGATACTATTTTTATGCTTTCAAAGATATTATAGTCGAGCCAATTGTATGTTATGTTCGTGTTTTTATATGATGATATTTGATGCTTTGAATATGTTTAAAAATGTTTGATGGAATCTGATTATGAAATGATGTTAAAGATTTCATGATTATGAAAGAAAGAAAAAGAGATGTTTATTGCATGAGAAAGTGAAATGTTTTTGAAGGAGTGTAATACTCCGATGATAGTAAAATGATATGTTTTCGAAGGGGTGATTAGCCTTGATGATAATAAAGTAAAAATGTTTTCGAAGGAGTGTAATGCTCCGATGATAGTAAAGTGAAATGTTTTCGAAGGAGTGTATGCTCCAATGATAGTAAAGTGATATGTTTTTTGAAGGGGATATGCCCTTATAAAAGTGACAGGGGATATGCCCTAATAAAAATGAAAGAGGATATGCTCTTATAAAAATGAAAGGTGATATGCCCTTATGAAAATGAAAAAGGGATATGCCCTTATGAAAGTGACAGGGGATATGCCCTGATAATAGCTTGAAAGTGCCTATTTTCTCTATTAAAATAAGCATTATCATACTTTGTTTTATTTTAATTCTTATATTTTATAGTTAATTTTAGAATAGTGTTCAATTACTAATTTTAATTTTAAATAAAGCATTAATGCTAAGTAATTGTATTTTTATAGGATTTGGAAAAGAAAAAAAAGAAAAGTCAGAGCAAAGTCCAAGCCAAGCCAAAGAAAAGCTAAGCCAATAAAGAAGAAGGAAGAGTATGCGTGAAAGACCAAGAAAAAGAAAAGAAAGTGGTGGACCCAGGAGAAAGAAATTGAAGAGAACAAGGAGTCCTATTAGAAGTTGAAGAGGAAAACCGTGAAGAGGAGAGTGCAGTAAATTTAGGAGAGAAGATAAGTTTTAGTGATAGATTAGGATTTGTTTTCCTTATCTATAGGAAGGCTGGCTACACAGACGTAAAGGGGAATTGGAGGAAAATTGTGCAACCAAGGGAAACTGGGCAAAGACGTGAACCAGTGGAGTCTGCTGATTTTTTTTTTTTACTTTTCAATTTTTGGTTTTCCATCACGGTAAAAGCCACGTAGAACGAGAAAAAAAGGAGAAGCAGAGGGGAATTACGGAGAGCTACGGAACCAGGGAAAAAGAACGCAGAACAGGAAGAGGGAAGAGAGACGTGCACGGAGAGAGGACTTCCTCTGATTTTTTTTTCTTTACTTTTTGGTTTTGCTCTCAGAGAGAGCTAAGCAAGACGTAAAACAGAAAAGAAAAAAAAGAAAAAGGGAAGCAGACGTGAACGTTGGCCAGCAAGCTTTCTTTCATTTTTTTTCTCTCAGCCGACTAGTTTCTTTTTAGTTTCATTCTTATTTATTTTAGTTGAGGATTAATGTGTAGTACTTTGATAATGGAATTTATTTTCATAATCATGAGTGGCTAAATTTCTAGCTAAGGCTAGGGGTAAAGCCTAGTATTTTTATTATGTTTTCTTGAGACAACTTGTTCTTTAAAGATTAATGGTTAAATTTTGGGGATGATTTTAATTTGAAAATAGTTTCATGTTATAAGTTTATTTTGATTCATTATGATTTTTGTTTATATCAAATGCTTACTTTGTTTGATTTGTTATGATTCGAAAATATAGTGAATGCTTAATTTAACATTGTTATAAAAATCAAATTCTTTATCAACCCATATTTAATTTACTTTATTTTTATCAGTGTTTAATTGTTTTATCTTCCGATTAGGAGAGTTGATTCTCTACCTAGTTATGTTAAAAATATGTCTCAGGAATACGTAATAGGATGTTAGGTGGATCCCTAAAGCCTTAGAATTTCCCATCAATTTTCTCGAACTCTTTTTAATTAATTTAGTTTAGTTGCTTTAAGTTTACTTTATAATTAATCATCTCCATTGCTCCACTTTATAAGTGGAAAACAATTCAATTTATTTTTCTGCACAATAATAGGATTTTTACTTAGTGTCTACCATTCCCTGTGGATCGACCTCGTGCTTACCGAGACTTTATTACTTGCGATAGCCTACACTTGGGTTTGCACTCTTTTTGGCTCAACATGCCTTGATGAAAGTGAAAAGGGGATATGCCCTTACGAAAATGAAAAGGGGATATGCCCTTACGAAAATGAAAAGAGGATATGCTCTTATGAAAATGAAAAGGGATATGCCCTTATGAAAGCAAAAGGGGGTCCATGCCCTTAAGAAAGTTTAAAGTTATATTATGAAATGTATGAATGTGGAAGCATGCATGACAAGTTTATGATTTTGAGAAAATGTATATGTTTTATGTTTTATGGAATTTCATGCTAAATGTATTGGTATGCATAAGAGTCTCAATGGACAAGAACTTATGTATATGTCTACGCCTAGTTGCATATGATGATTTTATGAGTATGACTTAATTATGCCAAAAGTGTTATGTTTCAAATGATTTCTTAACTATGGTGTTTACTTCATCAGCTACGCCTTGCTTTATTGAAAGATATTTTATAAACCCAATATAGCTGTTATTGTAAACTATGTAGAAAATAAAAGATTGGCTCATTGTGAAAACTTAGTGATTTCTTATACCGCTGAGACCGTGGACTCATATATCCGCCTGGGCGAATGTAGTTAACTCCATGATCGCCTCAGAGGATGTTGTTGATGCAGGTACCATGGATCAGGATGATGATCCTGTGGCTGCGCATTTGGGTTACCATGACTGAGGGCGATGTACGCCTATTGGTATTTTGTTTAGACTCATGTGTAGTCTAGTTTTTGTTGTACATCATGTTGTTGTATATGTAGAAACAGAATGATGTACTTTGGCTATGCCGCATGTGGCATTTTTAATAGCCTTTCTTTTGTTGTATAGTAGGTGTTGTAAAACTGTTGTATATAGTTTATGTCAGCTACAGGTTATGTTACTCTCACAGTGTTAGTTATTTAGTTTCCGCTACAATGTTATGATTACTCTGATGTGATATGATCATATTATGAGATAATGATGGCTTGTACACATGTACGCCACTGTGATGATGCGGTTTCATTTCAAAAAAAAAAATATATGCGTTATTAGAGCACCCTGTAACGCCCCGCCTTTATATAATGAAAGGAGAAAGTGGAAATCTCCAATTACCACTAAGCACTACTATCAAAACCTCAACATCATCAGATATCATAAATCTGGCAGCGGAATATCTTTTTTTTTTTTTTTTCTAAACATAGTCCATACAAAACACATAAGAGTTAAATATACATTTCTAAATTAAACAGTTCCATACATTGTATTTTACATAACAAAATATCCAAAAGTGCCACAAATGGCACACCATCAACAACTATACATCAAGGGTTCCTTATGCACACATAGCTATAGACATATCTCCAAAAAGCTACTATTCACAAAGTATCTCACAACAAGTTGCCTCATCCATAATATCAAAGACAGGCATAAGGGTCCTCTTCACTATCATCTTCATCTGCATTGCCATCTGTGTAATTGTGATCCCACAATTACATAGGTGGATTGGTAAGTCCACGAACTCAGCAAGTATAGAAATTACTGAAATTTACAAAATGAGCCATCTTTTTCAAAAATTATCTACATCGTTATCATATTAACAGCTACCTTGAGTCTTTCCAAAATAATCATTCCATAAAAATCGTAGCTGATAAGATAAGCACTGTAGAATTTGTTTGATAATACACAGTAAAATCCACTTATCACTTATTGACAAATCCATATATGTATAGCTTTATACTTATATCTATACACAGGTTACTTGCATCTCATAACCAGCATATGAATATAATTATAAAGAGTTGAAATAAATCAATATATATGTATAGCTTTATACTTATATCTATACACAGGTTACTTGCATCTCATAACCAGCATATGTATATAATTATAAAGAGATGAAATAAATCAATAATTGCAAAACATATAAAACACATCATTCATTATATGCAATGCAATCTCCACTCATTTCTTCTAGGAGTCTTCACTCATCCGGCTTTCTAAGGGACTTGAACCCTTCGTTTACCTCTTTCAGGACGCACACTGGCTCCTCGACAGGACGCACACTGGTTCCTCGTTAGGGCACACACTAGCTCCTCGACAGGACACACACTGGCTCCTCGTCAGGACGCACACTGGCTCCTCGACAACATTTTATTCACATAATCTTTTCGGTTTCTTATTTAACTGGGAACTCTCTTAGCTTCCACAGTTAACATAAGAACACCTTCCATTTCTCCAAATCTTATCATATCACATTTTCATTATTCAACAGTATGCAATAACATGTCATCTCAAAAACCATGCTTTTGTTGTCATAATCATCATCTTTAAATTCACAACTTATTCAACACATGTAAAAATACTCAAAACATATAATCATGTTATTCATAAAATATTCAGGCTCATGTGACAACATTTACCAAAAACATAGTATCTTTTTGCTCAGTAAGTAATGTACTTACCTCACGTAGTCCACTTAAAAATTCCTCTTGTCGTTTATAAAATTCACTGCATTTAATCACATCCATGCGCGACAATGTATTAGTCTAAAATTATCTTTAAAACCAATATCTAGGCCACTTATTTATTTTCCTTAAACACAGCCTAAAAGTTTAGCATAACAACATATCCCCAAAATATTATAATGCCGTTCGGGCATTATAACAGCATATCTAAAATATTATAATTTCATTGGCATTATAACTACATCAATTAAATTTTAGCAACTAGAATTAACATAAGTTAGGAATAAGGGATTATATCTAGCACTCCCCAAATATAAGCACCAAACTATGAGGACAACTCCCCCCTTTTTTTTTTCTCTTTCTTTTCTTCTTCCTAATTACCACCAAGACTGCACGGCAATGGGCTGGAGGAATTATTTTTCTAAGCAAAACCAGCACTGCATACGGCAAGCTGGGAGTGATAATTTTCTGGTTCTTTGGTTTTCTTTTTTTGTGAGCAAACAGCCCCCTCATGGACGGTTCATAGCATGACATAAAGGCTGGACAGATTTCATACTTTCCAGTTTATTTTTACTGCATGAACCCAGGCCTTACACGACACGGCTGCATGATAACCTCTGCTGTACACGTTCCACTTCTCAAGTTTTTGGACAGCACACCTACATGCAGTCCACGTTAGTCACATGCCTTCTCTTTTCTCAACATCTGGACAGCACTTATTCTCCATGCAGCCCACCTTGTTTCCAGCAATTAATTTTTCTTTTCTCTTTTCACATGGACGTGGTGAACGTCCAGCCCCTCTTCTTCTCTTTTCTCTTTTTATTTTGTTCATTCCATTAGTGGACGTTACCCCACTTGTTCTCTTTTTTGTTTCCTTTTCTTTTGTTGATTTTTCGTGTTCTCTCCATGCTGTACCGAACAGCATCTCAATTCACTATATATATATATATATGTACCAATTAACACTATAAGGGCAAGATGACATGTATATAGATGAATATATACATATTCATATATATATATGTGTATCAATACTATCATTGCATGACTTTTTGATTTCATTTTAACACTCCAAAGATTTATTTTTCTTTAAG